>WEIS01018829.1:0-19457 GCA_013389965.1 Todus mexicanus | reverse complement strand
TCTTCTCCTGCTTTTCCTCCTCCCTGGCCCCAGGAGAACCAACACTTGTTGATGTGTCAGCTTGTCAATAAGAAACCCCTGCCGTGGAGCCCGGAGGGCTGAAGTCTGGTAGCAGCACATGGCTGCGGGCAGAGCATCGCTCAACCCAGCAGCTGAAGAGAGCCCGTGTGAGGAAAACTGCCAAACTGGATGTTAATTTGGTTTTAAATTGCTGCCTTCTGCGCTCCTGTGGTTGCAACCAAAGCCACCCGAGAGCAACGGGGTTTATGCAAAGCTGCTGCCTCCCCCTCGCCTGCCTTCAGAGAATTGCAGCTTTGTGCATATGAACAATGTGGGTATTTGACGTGCCCGTTCCTTCCCTGGACTTATCTCTTCTCCCTGTATCTTTGTTCGCCTGTCCTCAGCAATCGGGGAAGGAGAACCGTGATAAGAGTGGTGCAAGGCGAATGCGAATGAGCAGGAGATGAACCTCAAAGGACTCGGTTTGGATTTTCCTCCAAACTTCTTTGATCACAAACTGAGCTCTTTATCCCCTTGAAGCGTGCCCCAGGGGAAGGCTGCCCAGGGGTGTGCAATGATTAAAAGGAAATACTCTTGCTCCTGTGACCACCTTCTCTTCAGCTTAGCAGGTATCGACATATATCAAAAGCAGGTTTTTAATCTTGGAGTCAGTTTAGTTTGACTTTTGTGGCAGGATTTCAGGGTCAATTGTCACTTTACCCCATCACGACTGTTGGCTTATTCATTTTAAAGAGACATCTTTGCTTTGGAAGATCCTTTCTAGCATTTGATATGTTCCCCTTTGTAGTGAGCTTGGCTTGCTCTAGGATAGGCAATAGTTAAATTAAGAAATACAACCTGGTTTTTATCCAGCGTGCGTGTCTAACTAAAGAAGATTCATAAAGAACTGGGTTTCGATGAAAAGCTTTGTCTCCCAAGTCTCATTTTGGAGGCTGAAGAACGCCTGCTGTTGCCTAAGAAACACCCCGTACAATTAAATACAGAGTCATTGTTGGGGAGTCAACGAGCTTGAAGCGATGCCGGGGATGTTGTTTGTGCGTTTGGTCTTTCTTTGCTTATCTGGGCAGGATTTAGTTGGTAAACGCTCATTGTAATTCTGCGAACACTGCTAATGTTGCATGTCTAATCTGTCATGAACGCCGAGAGGGAGCGGCGAGGCTCATTTTCTTCTTCTTCCCTCACGCTTATTTATCGTAGGGAAAGCTGGAGAGTTTGATTAAACTGTCTGAAGGAGTTCAAGATCGTCTGTTTGCTTTCTGCAAGTACTTTATTAAGATTAGGATTCTGCCTAGGATAAAGCGTGGCATTGAAAGAACATCTGCATCTCACTGGAAGTGATGTGTGCTCCTTGGAGAGCTGTGGGTTACCTGGAAGATATCTTCCACTTAGAGCTACCCTGGTTTTGCTCCATGGGTATCCTTGGTCTCGAGGTCTGGGGTAGCGATGTAATGTCAACGTGTTGCTTGCCAGGAATGGGGCTAGTTGGTAGGTGACCTGAGAGCTCATAGAATCATAGAATAATTAAGGTTGGAAAAGACCTCTCAGATCATCGAGTCCAGCCTATGACCTACCACCACCACTCAGCTAAACCCTGCCACTAAGTGTGGCATCCAGTCTTTTTTTAAACCCTTCCAGGGACGGTGACTCCACCACCTCCCTGGGCAGCCCATTCCAGGGTTTTATCCTCCTTTCTGTGAGGAAGAGCTTCCCAACATCCAACCTAAACCTCCCCTGGTGCAGCTTAAGGCCGTGCCCTCTCGGCCTTCTGCTTCTGTCCTGCTGATGCACGGAAATGTATCTAAGCAGATACGCAACCACAAATCCAGCTCAAGGTAAACAATTACTCCTGAAACTCATACAGGTGATGGCAAGGTTTCGGATCTTGGCTGTCATGACTGTGAAGTACAAAGACACCAGTTCATGGCAATGCTCTTCTCGGGTACTTCAGAGGCAGGAATGTATTCAGAAGTATCTGCAAAGAGAGCTAAAACATTTATTAAAACTGTTTAACCGAGGGTCATTTTGTATCCATTTCATTCCAAAGCAAATGGGAAGAAAATTCACAAGTGCCGTTTAAGAACAAGGCTCGTTTCTGAGCAGCTATTAATCTAAGAATAGGAATGTGGAGCTTCACTTGAAATGGCAAAGTCATTTTCTCTCCTCTGGAGGCTGCTTTTCATTACATGCCCACAGATGTGCGTACACAGATGCGCAAACACACCCTCGGTTAGATGATCTCTGCCTTTATATCCTGCCCTCGGTGCTTGCTGGTCTAGAGGGTGCTCTCTGTCGCTGCTGTCTCTTCCCAGGCAGTGCTACTGATGTTAGCATGGGCAGCTCTGATACTGGACTCTGCGAGGCGGTGAGATGTCAACCATCGGCTTGTACCACATGTTAAACATGTGCCCAACTCAAAGCGCTGTGCTGTGCGCTCCGCTAACCCTCTCTCTCTCTCTCTCTCTGCCCTTTGTGCTACAGGTGCAAAGAGCTGAAATACGGCAAGGACCTCCCCCAGATCTCCATCATCTTCATCTTCGTGAACGAAGCGCTCTCCGTTATCCTGCGGTCGGTGCACAGCGCTGTCAATCACACGCCAGCTCACCTCCTGAAGGAGATTATCCTTGTGGATGACAACAGTGATGAAGGTTAGTATCTCGGATACCCAAAACACCAGAAGGGTGGTTTAATTCTTTAAAATCTCATGGAGTTGTGTTTCTTTGGGAGCGGTGATGCTGCTGGGAGGCACATGGGGTGAGGTGGTGGGGTGTGCTGGCTGGCACACCAGTTTTCTCTGGCTTCAGTGGTCAAAAAGGAACAGGATAAAACCAAAGTTAAAGTCCGAGATAATTGTTGTAGCTGAAAGCTAGAAGGCTAAAGGAAACCAGAAAGCCATCTTATGGTAGCATTCAGAAGTTCTGGTTTCAGATGTATCCTTGCAGAGATGCACCTCTAAATATTTACCAGGGAGTTGAGGGACAGGAGCCTGGTGAGCAGTGCTGGTTCAGCCCCTTGCAGTGGTGTTGAACGAGATGTTTTCTCTGTGTGTATTTCTCAGTTTCCTTATCTGTAAAATAATGTTCCAAGCTTTATAAATGGCTGAGGCTCTGCAGAGATCCTCCTTCTTCTTACATTGTTTTTTCATAGGAGAAGGGTAAGTGAAGAGGAAGAAAAGAAAGCAAACACACCCCACCTGCTCATGTCAGGCCATGATGACAAAATGTGGAGGGAGACGTTAGGTTTCCCATGTTACACACACGTCCCCTGTGGTTCAACCTGCTCTTGGTCACTGCTGCAATACTTTCCCTTCTGCCTTTTGATAAGGCAAAGCTGCAGGAGGTGGTTTCATGTAGAAGCATTTTCAGACTCGGGTTCTTCCAGGATTTTTTTCTTTCTTCCAACGTACAGTTGGATAATGTCCTTAAAGTACTTAAAATTGTCGTGAGGAACAGCAAAGAGTTAAGGCACTTCGGTTATTGCCTTCTTTTATTAAAAGCACACAGGAGAAATGTTATTAAAAAAAATAATAGACTGTGGATGCAGCGATGAGAAGGGAAGAACAGGGAGGGTGCAGGACGCAGGGAGCTCATTTCCAGAGGGAGCCTGAGAGGTTGCTTATCTGTCTACAGTGAGACGCGATGGTACACAGCAAGCTACTCAAGCCTGTAAAAATAGGTTCTCAGATACCACAGTAATGAGCAGCATAGAAAGCTGATGAATCTTAATTACTAGTAAAAGAAACAAGAGGGCAGCTCCTCTGCTGATGGAAATCACAGCAGCTCTGGTGCAAAAGCTCGAATGGTGTGTGCCAGAGGAGCTGTGGGATTTCAGAGCTGGAGTGACTTGGCCGGTGAAGAGAAAAGTGCAGGTGATCTATCACTGGGGTATGTAGCATTGCCCAGTATTTGGAGGGTTCTAAATGCCAAAATGAGATGTTACTGCTCCAATTTTTACCATATCAATGGGGTGAAGAGACGAACACTGTTTAAAAGAGAACCCATTGGTAATAATTACTGAGCTTCTCTACCCATCGCCATGCACAAAGAACTGTGTTTCTAAACAGCCTCCACCCATCACTCAGTATGCAGCGCTGAGGCTAATATTGAGTCAAGTACTCTGGAGACACTGTGGAAAGGCACAGGACAATGAAATGAATCCTTTCAGAAAGCATCGCCTCAGTCCCCCAATAAGCCGAGCCTGCAGCTGGCAGCCGGGCTGCAGGATGGAATCTCTTTATCCACTGCCAAGATTGCAAAGCACCATCTTCCCCAGCGGGTTGCTGTGGGGGCTGGGCTGATGCTGGTGGGGCTGGGTGGTGGCTGGACGTTGACTGCTGGACAAAGCTTGTAGTCCGTTCACGTACTTCCAGCTCTGGGATTTCCTCTTCGTGCCTGTTTCTGCAGGGTGACCAAGCTCCTTGGGTTGTGTGAGAGTGCCTTGTGGCACCCACCTAGCCAGGGCAGCAGATGCCGGGAGATGACCTTAAACTGAAGGAAAAATTTATCTATTGTGTGCAGGAGCACAGGTGTTCTTGCACACCTTGGCAACGTGCGCTCTGCATCCCACCGAGAGGATGCTTTAATTGCATCGGGATCATGACCATCCCGGGTCTCCAGTGATGGGCTCTAGGGTTGCACTGAGGGTTGTACAACATCTGGACCCCAAGGTGGCTCTGGCCTCGGAAACCTCGCGATGGAAGAATCCAAGGAGAGTGGGCGTAGGGAACAAGCCGCTGCTATTAGCTGGTGGGGTTAGTTAGCAATGTCAGTGCTGTGCTGTTGAGTCTTTGTACGCATTGTGACAAATGAGATTTTTAAGGAGGGATTTGAAGGAAGATAATGAGGTAACTTGGCAGATGTTTATGGAGAGCTCCTCCCAAGCGTGTAATAATCTAGTTTTCTCATGTAAAAGAAATGATACAAACCAGAACATATCTCTGGGACCCATGCGCTTACTCTCTACATCATCAAGGAGCTTCAATGACAGCAAAGAATTATTAATGGCAATAACGTTGTCATATAGTTCCCACTAATGGTAGGAAATAATTGTGAGCAGCAATAGCAACAGCATATAGCTGATGCTTCGGATATTACCAACAAAGTCGTTGCAATATATAGATTTGGCTTCTACGCGAAAATAATTACAGGAAAATAGTCTCTCATGAGCTCTAAGATTTAGAGATGAATCCTGGAGGATGAAGCGCTGGCGTCGAGCAGCGGATGGGGCTGCGTAGGGGTGACTTTGGTGGCTGTGACTGAACAAGAGAAGGAATTACTTTATCCTCTTCGTGAGCAGCTGTGTGGGTTTGAGGGACAATTCCTACGGGTGTGTGGCTTGTTGCTGTAGCCCGGGCAAAGCCTTTGGGGGCTCAGTTTTCTACACCTGAAAGAAGCTTGACCTTCAGAGAATAGCAGCTCACAAGCAGCAAGTTGCTGGGAAAGTTGCTAAAGGCTCGTGAAAGTCGGTGGCACACGGCAGGGTTTCTGCGTAGGTTTTGTCAGGGAGAGCTTTTACATGGATACAGTGAGGAAGTAACAGCTTGTTATGGGGACTTGAAGAGCAAAGCACGTTCCCAAAGCAAATATGAAAAGACTTTGGGGAATCCCAAGTCAGCTTCAAGGTTTAAAATTAGTCCCAGGGATAGAGGTAAGAGCCGCACACCCTGCACGCCCCGGCTGCTGTTTGCCCTCCGGGTAGACCCACTAATGAGTTGCACAGACACCATCAAAACCTTCTGGTGTTCTGTAGTTTCCAGACTGGAACAAAGTGTTTCTGAAGACTCATTAGACACTTCTTGTGCTTCGCTCTGTTGCAACGGGGTATGTACAACAACACTGCACAATAAAGCAGTATGCCGTGCGAGATTGGAAGTTAATAAACAATCAATTCTGGTTCTTTATATCTCAGCTGTAAATAGATAAAAGATACCAATGTATTGTAATGGGGGGAGGGGGGGAAGAAAATAATTCCCTCCTTGAAGGAAAAAGCTTTGGGAGTTGTAGTTTGAACCCCCTTGTCTCTAGAGCTGCACATTCAGCTTCGTAAAGACTTTTTTGGAGGCTGCCTTTGTTTGTGTTTGTTGCAGGGGTGTAATTACAAAGCCAGTGCGCAGGTTGTGTTTCGGAGCGATAACACGTTTCCCGGGTTGTCGGAGGGATGCAGCAACGTACCCCTGAGATGTTACGTTATCTCGCAGCTGCACACTTTGTCTCAGTCTGTAGCTTCAGCATCACCTGCTTTATCGTGGGGTTTTTTTGGGGGGCTGTCTTTTAGCGGGTTTAATCTGGGATAATATCTCTTTGAAAAGCAAACCTCTCGGTATAAAAGAAAACCTTTGGATAAAAGGCTGCTTAAAGGAGCTGGCGATACTCAGGGAGACATGCTCTGGGTTGTAATTTACCTCGGTGTAACATATTAGCTGGGGCTTGATAGATCGCCTGCTTGTTTCGCAACTCATTTCTACAGCAACAACAGCGGTACGCGCGCTCCCCTGGGAGCCGGCTCGCTTGCGGTTCATGGGTGTTTGTGTTTAGAGGAAGGTTTTAGCAGAATTGCAAGAAGCTGAGTCATATCTCAGCTTTTCCTAGGCTCTGGTCCAACCCAAGGGCCTCGTTATTCCAATTGCTAAGACTGAAGGTGGGCTGCTAAATTGCAGCTGACTTGGTGCTGTCCCGCTGATGCTGAGGTCTGAGGTTTTCAGGCTCTGTCTGGATGTGGAGAGCAGCAAACCTCCTTCGTTCGTCTCTTTTGGCTTTCTCTGAACCAGAGGAACCAGAAGCTTCCAGCCGAATGCACCTGGTGAGACCAGCTTGGCCCGTAACCCTGTGTGAGAATTGATTCCTGCCCCTGCTCCCCTTTTCAGTTGCCTCTTCAATATTTGCAGGCAAAAAGTTTTGGAGACTCACCTGGCTCTTGTGTCTTGCTGCAAAAATTCTCCTATTCGTGTATTGCTCATTGAAGGGATTTCTTGTATGAGTTCATGCTGGAGAAATCCAACCCGTGATGGCTTTGGTGTGTCAGGCAGGTGAGGGCATGGGATGAGGGAGGGCTGGTGTCTCCCATGGCACTGGAGCACTCCCAGCCCTGACTCCTGTGCCCTCCAGCCTTCAGGGTTTCTGATAACGACCTTGGGCTCTGTAGACTTTTCCCACCCAGCTCAGCCTGGCAAACACAACATGTTTTCTTTAGGGGTGTAGAGGAGGTGCGGCCCAGTCCCTGGGACCACCTGGGCATTGTTGGATAAGAAGTGTTTTTGCTGTTGGTAGTTTCTTGAGCTCCTCTGGTGCCCTTGGTCTTTGCTCCTTTCTTTGTGTGGCAACAAGCAGTTCCCACCTTTAGTTTCGGGGACTTCGACAGGATTTGGGGAGATTTGGGCAGGATTTGTGGTGTGGGGCACTGAACAGTAGATGTTTCTGCAGTTGCTTCTGGGCTAATGTCTGTGACATGGTTCCTTTTGGTAGCATCAGGTGGTTCAATTTCTCTGGCAGGCCTGTTTCCCAGAAAGCTCATGTAGGTGACAAAATACTTTGTGATAAATAACATAAGTCATTGCAGCTGGCAGATGGGGTTTTTAATAGAGCAACAGGTCTATTGGATTCTGGTTCCTTGGACTTGCCCTTCAGTGAAGATCAATACGGACAGATGGAAAACAAAAGGCAGGATTGAAATTGAACCTGCTGGCACTTTCAGCAGAGGTTCTCTCTGCAAATCTTCCCTGCAAGTAGCTCTTGCAGTGCTCCTGTCTTGGCTCCTGACTTCCTTTGTCATTACTTTGCATCCAGAGTTTCAGTTTGTGAACACTGAGTGATTGTTACACTAAAATTACCATTGACTTAGTGCAGAATCATAGAATGGCTCGGGTTGGAAGGGACCTTAAAGATCATCTAGTTCCAACCTCCCTGCCACGGGCAGGGACTCCTCCCACTAGAGCAGGTTGCTCAGAGCCCTGGTCAACCTGATCTTGAACACATCCAGGGATCCAACTTCCCTGGGCAGCCTGTTCTAGTGTCTCACCATCCCCAGAGTGAAGAACTTCTTCATAATTTCTAATCCAAATCTCCACTCTGCCAGTTTGAAGCCATTGCCCCTCACCCTATCACTGCAAGCCCTTGTAAGAAGTCCCTCCCCAGCTTTCTTGTAGGCCCCCTTCAGGTACTAGAAGGCCTCTGTAGGGTATCTGGTGGATCTTCTCATTTTCAGCAGTGAGCTGAAAGGGCGAAAGTGCCACTACGACCTCGTGCAAGGCAGAGGTGAGGAACTGACAGCAAGTTAGTTGAACTGCAAGGTGCTTCCTCCCTTACTGTAGCCTGCATGAAGTCCTGAAAGTAGCAGNTGGGCCAAGGCTCGCTTGGTACTCAAACAGGAGGTTTTCCAGAGCATTCCTGGAGACTGGCATTGCACTTCTGTTACCTAATACTGGATTTTTCACACCTGCATTTCTGGACGTGCTGCGAAATGAAATCCAAAGCCCACCCCCTCCCCGTGGCTGCTGGCTGGATGCCCAGTTGAGTGCCAGGTATGTATCTCATCATACCAATACAGTGCTCAGCAGCTGCTGCGCACCATGTCCTTATCCCACAGAGCTTCAAACCAGCACAGAAGAGCAAGAGACGAGCACAGGCCATCGCAGATGTGCAGCCATCCTTTGTCAGGGCTTGCACGGACGTGTAAGAAAAGCAAATTCTCACTCAAAAGGCTTGTGCTGTGGACTGAGCCAGGCTGGGAGGGAGGGCAGAGAGCAAAGCCTGAAAGTCTGCGCAAGGTTGTGCAGGAAGCTCTTAGCAGAGAGAGGACCTGGAACCACATTTGCCATGTGTGGTTAATGCTTTCCTCTCAAGTATGTCCCCACTTGAGCATCAGCCCGTTCAGGATGCTTGGAGCATGTGTTGCAGGCAGGAGAGCGCACCCTGGCCTCTGATGAATGGGCTGATGGGTTAGAATGATGCTAAGCACAAGCATCTTCTCGACTGGCTCTCCACAGTCACCTCGAGCCGTTTCGCAGACACGTGGGTGTGCAGTGCTGACCTTCGTGCTCTCAGCACATCAGCTCTGCCCCTGTTGGCATCCAGCATCCTTTCAGAAAGGAGGAGGATGTAGCTGTGGCTCCCCAGGGAGTTTGTGCCCGTGATATAGTGCGGTGGGCACAGGAATCTCCCAGGCTCCAACCTTCCCTGCCTTTGAGATGTGATGTTACAATTCTTCCCAGTTCTGCCAGAGCGATGCTCTCCTTTGAGCTGCTCAGACAATTCCCATGGAGATTTTTCCTGTTTTCCTTCAACCGAGATTAAAACTCCAGATTGCAAGCTGGTTTAATTGTTGGGTCTAGCCTGTAATGCCATGGTCTGCAGCATTAATGACTTACCTTCTGACTAAACCACTTGAGATGCCGAGGCTGTGCTCGTGGAGTTTCATCTGTCAAAAAAATAATCTGTGTCTCTGTCTCCTTAAAACCTTTTGGGAGAGTTGTTGTCTTCATAAAATACTGGGTTTTCTTTGAGTGGCTCAGCATGAAATGGAAGTTGCTGAGTTATGGATGTGATGCAGATGCTTTGAATTGAGGAAGGGGCTCATTTGCTTTATTCTTTTTATTCCCACTTCAGCATAAAAGAAAAATGAGACTGGAGGGAAATGGATATGTGAGTGGAACCATCCCAGTCTGAAGAAAGCATGTTTTACATGCTTGGAAGAAGGTGGGGAGGGGAAGGGAACAGAGAATCCCTTTTCCTTTGATTTCTTCGGCAAAACCCAGCAGATGGGACTCACTGTTTGCTCTTTGGCTCTCCGTTGCCGTGTTTCCTTTACGTAGGAACACGTGTGCTCGTGTGTCTCAATATTTTACTATGTGGATTATAATAATGGTGACTTTTTTTATCCCTCTGTCTTTTTTCCCCCGTGGCAGGGTAGGTGTGAAGGGTAGTAGACTATAATTTGAGGTGATGGACCGTATCTTAATTTTCTGCTGTTTTGGAACCTCACAGGGATAAAAGACATTCTCAGGAGTTGCTTTCGTGGTATTAAGAGTCCATGTTGGTACACAGTGGTATTGCTCAGCTCTACGGAGGATTTCTAATCAGTAGATCTTCATGTATTTAACTGGTGCATCAGGAAGTGAAAGGACCAAGTTTTCTGGCAGAGCATTAGCACTTTTCCAAATTGTTGAAAAAACTATGCTAGTACTTAGCCCTCATTGGAACCTTTCATATGCTTCCGTATTTAAAGTCCTGTGTGTCTTTAATACTCAATACTTGTAATTACCAAAAAGTTCCACGCCAGCAATGTCTGCAGCCTGACAGATCCATTCTGTTCTTGGCTGTAGCACATGTGTGAGCTTGGGTGACATAATGAAATGGTCTACAGTTTGTAATGAACAGAAGATACAGGGTATGAGGGTCTTCTAGACAAAGCCCAAATCTCTTTCATCCTATCATAAAAGCTGAGGGAATGTCAGCATTTCTAGTGGCAAAGCTTGGAAAACATCCAGCAAACACCACAACTGTAGTGATGAGGCTGAGTAAAAGGGATGGTGAAACTCATACGCAGTTTTGGTGTAGTTTGAGTTGCTTCAAATGGATTTTGCAGCATTTCTAGCAATCCATGCAGCTAAAATCTCCATCAGAAATACCAAGCACTAGTGTTAGGGTATCTGTGGGCAACTTGTTTCTATTCTTGTCTTTCAATGAGGTGATACCTGGATTTTTCAAGGCAGTCTGTCTGGCCTCTTGTTACCCTTTGCCCCTGAAGATGGCATTTGAGCTCCTTAGTTGTTACCAGTGTTCTCGACAACCTTGAATTTCTTTTGGAAGTGTTGTGGTCAGTCCTCCATTGGGTATTCTTTTGCAGATCAGCATTGATTGACCCTAAATGATTATATTCCTTCCAGTGGTGTTCAGTAAATGTGTGACTCCGGTCAGTTACGCTCGCATCCATCACTAAAGCAGGTTTATTTTAGGTGAAAACTCTTGCACCTTTTCAATGGCTTCTCTGTCACCTCTTTGTTTAGAGGAACTGAAGGCACCGCTGGAAGAATACGTCAATAAACGATACCCAGGCCTCGTGAAGGTGGTGCGCAACCAGAAGAGGGAGGGTCTGATCCGAGCTCGTATCGAAGGTTGGAAAGCTGCCACTGGCCAGATCACTGGATTTTTTGATGCTCATGTGGAGTTCACTGCCGGCTGGTAGGTGCTCGACCTCGAGGTCTCTGTTAGAGTGCGTGTGTGATGCAGTAAATGAGGGTCGGTCCATCATATTGTAAGAATGTGTTTGCAAAAAAGTCCACGAGCTTATTAATTCCATTTTCCTTCTGTATACTGAATGGCCACCAATGAGATACGATGGGAAGGTACAAGGAAAACCTTTCCTTGCCCTTGTTTTCTTCAATCCTTTTCTATTCTCTCCTTTTATGCACGCCCTCCACCCTCTTTATATTTTTCAGGCTGATTTCCCATTCCCTTAGCCTTAAGTAATCCCTGTACATTTAAAAAATCCAGGCAGGGATCGAAAGAGAAAATGTTTCCAGCTTCCTTGCCCTTTGCAGCTGGATCCCACTGGGAAAGGCTTCGGTGGTTGAGATAGATTTGTTTCTTCTGCCACTGGGAATAAGTGCAGAGGTGCAGAGAATGGTGTTCCATAAGGGTTTTTTTTTCGAGAGATTCAAAACATCAGAGCTGAAGTGGCTTGAGTCTAACTCATGAGAGGAGCCAGAGAGTGATTTCCTTTTCTCTGTTACCAAGTAAATGATACGTGTTTAGAGAAGTGGAGGTAGAAGAAGCTTAAACTGCGTCTAATTTAAACAGAGAGTAACATCCACAAGCAAAACTCTTCAGCAGCCGCATACAAAGAGTTCTTTGGCACGACAATGCAGCTGAAGGGCGTCTCGAAGAGCTGTTTCTTATGCTGATATCTGTATTCTCAGCTAAGCGTTCCTCTCTTCAGGTCACTAAGTCCTCACGCTTGATTTTATTGATATACAGAGGAAGCTCCTGTTTACCGAGCTCTTGAAACAGCTTTTCTAGGGATAGAGAATGAGCTTTTCTGCAGCATGGACTTGGCTCGCTCTGACTTTACGTGCCTGCTGCTGTGGCTGGAGACACCAAGAGCGCAAATTACGCCTGGTTTTGTACCCTCATTTAATTGCACGTGCTCTACAAAAGCTACAGTGTCCATCTATAAATCAGGGCAGAAGTTAACGATCTCTTCCTGCGCTGCTTTTTTTTGCCTCTCAGGGCTGAGCCGGTGCTTTCACGAATTCAGGAAAATCGCCGAAGGGTCATTCTTCCCTCCATAGACAACATCAAGCAGGACAACTTTGAGGTGCAGCGTTACGAGAACTCAGCCCACGGGTACAGCTGGGAGCTGTGGTGCATGTACATCAGCCCCCCCAAGGACTGGTGGGATGCAGGAGACCCCTCGCTGCCCATCAGGTATGTCACAGTGCCGAGGGCCACTCGGTCTCTTTCAGCGAGCTGTAATGAGGCAAAATACGGAAAGATCAAGTGAGGAAGCTAGCACAGAGGAGTTGGCTATAGTATTTTAACACGAGCCAGCTCAGAGAGGCTGTAACACAAGCCACAAAGGGTTTTGCTGGGGCGTAGGGATTTGGAAAAAGGGGTATTATTTGCTAACAGTATGGGAAACCACTGGATGCGTACAGGAATTGTTTGATTTGTACGGTCTTATGTTTAACTGCGTATGACAAAGTCGCTTTGCCTTAATTACAGCATTAAATTTTTGCAAATCATAAGGAATGAGGTGATTATTCCTGTGTAATGAACTGAGCGCGAGTCCATGAAATATGACATGGGGTTTTTTTCTTTAATGAAAAGTATAGCTCCTCTCAGGGCAAACTATGTAAAGATGTATCTTAGGTGGTTCTAACACTTGAGCTTCCAGGGTCAGCATCTCTGAAATGTCGCCCCAGCCCCTCCGGACTTCAGGAGTGGGACAAGGCCATTCGGGCAAAACAAAAGCAGGAGGGGAAGGAATAGGGAGACTGAGACCAGAAGAGGTTTAAGTTGGACATTAGGAAAAATTTCTTCCCCAAAAGGGTTGTCGCAGCTTGGCCCAAGCTGCCCAGGGCAGGGGTGGAGTCCCCATGATCCCTGGAGGGGTTTCCAAGCTGTGGAGATGTGGTGCTGAGGGACACGGGGCAGTGGTGCCCTGGCAGTGATGGTTTAATGATTGGACTCGATGCTCTTAAAGATCTCTTCCAGCCAGAATGATTCTATGATTCTAGTCCAACCCCCCTGCTCCAGCAGGTCACCCAGAGCAGAGGGCCCAGCACCATGTCCAGGCAGATTTTGAATCTCTCCAGAGAAGGAGATTCCACAACCTGTCTGGGCAGCCTATTCCAGGCTCTGGCGCCTTAACAAGTAGTAAGTTTTACCTTCTGATTATCCACTTTGACTTGGTTAAAGACATCTGTGATGTGGACACTGCTGCTTGAGACCACGGTGAGTGGGAATTTGGGGCTCAGGGGTTATGGGGAGCCAGGGTGGAAGGGCTCCAAAGCGTGCTCTGGGCAAGAGCTTCTGCAGCAAACCCAGTAGCCTCCCAGCGATGTTAAATAATTAAAGAACTTGCTAAAATAACATTGTTAGCGTGCACTGGGGGAAGGATTATGAGAAAGATAAATGGGTAGTGTCCACAACAAAAAGCTAATGAAAAACACTGTCTCATTGCATTACGTTGCGTAGCCACATACAGACCAGAAATAAATGACTACCGTTATTTTTTTGTCATCCAATGCTACGCAAACCCTGCACTTCGCAGCAATATTTGCATGAAAAGGATACCAGTGCACTGCTCCGTGTAATTATGCATGGGATTAGAGGAAATTCTGAAATTATAGCGTACAGAGGTACATTAGTTTCTTAGAGACCTTTTATGGTAAAAGAGTGGCGGTGAAGTAAGGCAGTTTATCCCTTTTGGGTTTTTTTTGATCTGGTTTTACTCTCGTGGGGATTGTGGTAGCCCCAAGCGGGGGTTCCCCTGCCTGCGAGGGGTGCTCCAGTGTGTCGTGAGCCGCGCTGTGTCAGCCCCTCCCAACCGCTCCGCAGCGGCGGCTGCAGACAGACAGCTGCGTGAGGATGTTTGGAGGCAATTTTCTCTCATGGATAATTCACAAGATATAATTATCCAGGCAAAGAGAGCTGATGGCATGAAACCCATCTCGAATATGGCCCAGTCTCAAACTGGCTCCAGGCTCCTTCCTGCTTTATCCAATCTTTTTTTCTACAAGAAGTAGTTGCTCTTAATGCCTCGGAGGGGTTGCTGGGATAATACCTGTGTTCTGTAATACATCATCTTTTCTAATTTTTATTTTTTCCATTAACATTTAAAATCCTGATCCACACAGATGCCCTCAGTCTCAGCGCTCCGTTGTGCATGCATTTCACAGCTAGACTATTCTCGCCAGGCTTCCTCTGGCTACCTCTGCCCTGAAGATAAAATTGTGATTACAGCACAATGTATCATGTCTAAATGAGTTCTCACAAAAGAGGCAGAGACAGTAAGTGGCATTTGAAAGGGTCATCATAGAGATCTTGGTCCTCATCAGCATGAGCTCTTGCAGACATGTTTTGATTTCCTCGTTCAAACGGTGCTAACGTGTGCGTAGAAGTGAACACGTTTGCGTTACGTATCTGGACGTACGTTGCTCTAGGAGATGTAACCAGGATTTATCCGCTCAGTTGTTATTAATGATGCCAGAGTTTCCTGAGAGTGAATCCAGAAAACTTACACGTCAACAAAAAGTGGTAGAAAGCCAACGCTTCCCACCTCCCATGGGAAGTCCATGAGATCTCTCTGGAGCTGCTGTGAAACTGCAGCTTGGTGACCTGCTCTGGACTTGGGGTATCCCAGGATGGGATCCATGTTCTCATGATCTCCCGGAAAGATTCATTTCCCAGCTGGCAGAGGGTGAGGTTTTGGGGGCTTCTTGGGGTCTGGATCCTGCCCAGTGCTGCAGCACCGGTGGGTTGCAAACCCCAATGCCCGTGGTTTCTCCTGCCTGACTCGTTTAGTTCGTGCTGCATCAGGTTTTGTCGAAAAGCAGCTTTAGAGAAATTGCTGATATCTGGAAGATTTATAGCTAGATGTGCTGATTGCACTTCGGTTGCGAGATTCATGATTTATAATTACATATGTGAGATATTGATGGCTCCAGGGGTCTGATTCAGGAAAACAATTAAAGGCGCGCTTGCATCTGTGTCTCTTCAAGAAGCCAAGCGAGCAGATAGTGCGTATGAAGCAGCGTTGAGGACGATGGACGCTTACCTGAGCATGGAAACCGGGGTCGTCATGCTTTTCTACTGGCAGTAGATCACAGAACTCACTAGAGGGAAAAGAAACTTGAATCTTTACTGCTTGGTTGGTGAGTCCATCGACAGTTCCGTGCCACCGCTGTTCCCACATGATAGATTCTTTAGAAACTAATGCACTTCTTGGCTTCCTCTGGTGTGTTGCACACTCGACCGGGCAGATTGCTCGAGTCCAAGAGGAAAAAAGCACTGCTGAATGAGCTCAGTTAGTTCGCAACATCCAGTAATGTGTTGGGGCTGGAGGAGAAGTCCTTGGGTGACTGCAGAGAGGACAAAGAAGCTTCTTTGAAGCACACGGTGCACGGGGTGCCAGCTGGGAACCAGCTCACTGGTGAAATTGGACTTTGGATGGAGCTTTGCTACAGCTGTTTTATGTGGTACTTAATCTTTACTGGTGTTGGAAGACAAAAGCTCATTTAATTAGTATTAAGATCGCAGTGAGGAGGAAATCGGTTTGGAGAGTTATGGATTGTGAAAGAATAGAAAGGCTGTTAGGTTTTGGGCTTGTTTAAAGATGAAAATCATTTGAATTAACCCACCCAATTACCTGTTATCTCAGCCTCACAAACGCTAATGAATTTGCTCTCGCAACCCACTTCTGAAAGAGGGAACTCTCATCCCGCTTGTGTAAATGATGCAGAGGTCGAGATGGAAAAAACCAGAGGGGTTTGAGGTTATGGAATCCAACACGTGAGTGGAGAAAAGGTGCTTCATTCGGCCTTAACTGTTCCCTCAGAGACCACAGATGGTGTTGAATTCTCTCCTGCTCTGGTTGCCGTGCATTTCATTTGCAGGAAGACCACAGGAATTTGTGGTGATACGATTTATATTTTATATTTGTATTTACATATTTATGTTTATATACATTTTTTATTTTATTTTGAGATTCCAGAAGCCACTCTCCATTGTCTTTCTTTAGTGCTTCCAGGAGCCGTCGTCCTCAGATAGCTTTTCAAAAGCACAAAAACTTGGTGTTTTCTTTATTTTCACTGAATAAATGGTGTCTTCTTTCCTCTTTTCAGCCTAACTGCTGAGGCTTCTTCCAGGCAACTGCTACAGCCTGAAACCTTTGCAGGGATTAGCGTGTTACGGCAGCACATCAAACCCTCCGTAGATGGGTTTAGACAGGCTTGCTTAAACTATTATAAATATTTTCGCCAACATTTGAGTACTCAGTGTGGCACTTTATCAGAAGGCATCCAGCAACGGGGAGATGATGCAGACTGTTAAATGCAGGTGACAAGTGAGAAAAGGGCAGAATTTCAAAGATTATTTCCTGGCTTTCCATTGGTTTGTTTTGAAAAAAAAATAATAATAAAAAATCTCAAACTCCCTAGAAAACAGTTTGTACAAAATGCTGAATCTTTTAATATTAGCATCTACAAACTCTGGGAAGGTTCATGTTTCTGTATGAAGATGGTTGTAAAATCTTTTCACTCTTCTGGCGTAGCTGCTTTGGAAGTCAAGGGAAAAGCTGATTTCCATAGGAACCAGACGTGGGGTGATAATGATCCATTGCATTTGGAGACCTCACCTGGTATGTCTGAGAAGATACTTGTGTGCAGGTGTTTACTTCGAGGGATTGGATGTGTGGGAACATCACAGCAGCTGCAGAATGTTTGTGGAGCTCTTAAATGGCTTCATATAAAATTTAAATCAAACAGAGGTAAAATAATGGTCCTGGTGATCCCTCTGGATCTCGTGCCCCTTTTCTTAAGGGGTTCAAAGAAAGCAAAGCTCTGTGTTGACCACCCAAGCGCTTTTTTATCTTCCTTCAAGTCTGCTTCTCCTCCGTGCTCTATACTCGCTGTGGTTGCGTGTCCAGGGGGTCACCATCATAAAATCATAGAATCGTTTGGGTTGGAAGGGACCTCTGAAGGTCGTATAGTCCAACCCTGCTGTCGTCAGGGTTATAGCAAAAATCCCTGTGACCTCGAAGTACATCAGACCAGACCTTTGTCCAGTATGGGAACAATACGGACGTTCTTCCACAGGCAAGGTCTCTGAAAACTTGAAAATGTGTGAACTGAAGAAGAAACGAAGGGCTTTTTTTTCATCAGTGTTTAACTTGAGGCTCTCTCGCTTGGGCTCAGAGTCTGGGAAAGGCAAGTTTCAGGTTGGAATCATGACCCCGGTAAACTTTGTCATCCATCTCTGGATTAAATTACATCCATCAAGTGCTTTACCAGCTTCAAAAGTACTTTGACAAGAACCATTTCAGCTTTTTCAATTTGGATTTTCCTTTTAGTCGTAAGGCTTTTTCAGTGCAGATTTGAGGCCACAGGTTTTTTTTAAAAAAGGTAATTGGCTTTCTTGATTTTTCTTTTAAAGATATCGGGGAGAAGTGAACCCCAACTCACTGTACAAAGTGACTTTCACTCACTAGTGTGTTAATTTTCAGCTCTTAAAACTTCACAGAGATTCCCCATGGTGCGAGAAACCTGCCGTGAGCTTTGGATGTTTCAAAGCTCCTATTCCTGGGCTCGTGCCTATTTATAATGAATTCTTCATCTGGTCATTTTTAACGTTAGATAATTTAGCGCAAAACGAAAAAGAAGGGTGTCTAATGATTTGTAAGAGTGCCAGGTTTTAGGAGATGAACAGATTTATGTCACTACCTGGAAGACTATAAAGCCTCTGCCGAGGGTGCACCTGAGATTTAAGCATATGTAGCTGGTTTAGCCACAGCCCATGTGATGACCAGCTCACGTACGTTCGTGCCGTACCTTGTTTCGGATCATCTTATTTTTGTAAGACTCTCCGTGGCATTGCAAATGTTGGCTGCGTGCAGAAGCTAGGCTTGATCCAAGCCTCACTGCAACGTGGCAAGGTTGCCACCAAACCCCAGCTCTAGGGAGTGGACCCTAAAAGCTATGTGGCTTTTCTGTCAGCTAGAGAAAAGCTTCTGGAGCAAAGGTTCAATGTTTGTGTGGCTTCTGAGCGTTGTGGTCGATGTTGTCATCATAGCCGCCAGCGCGTCACGGTACGGACACAATGAAGGGGCCCAAATGAGCTCGTGCTTGGTTGGTTTAGCCAAGTGATCTTGAAAAGGCAACATTTATGCACTTCTTAGGTAGCACGGAGTGGGATTTGGGTCCAGTGTTAGAGTTCCACCAGAGGAGGCTGTGTTTCCCTTGGGACAGAGGACACCCATCCTTTGAGTCCTGAGCTTTCAGGCCACCTTGGTGCAGGTTTAACCCTCGCTGCAGCCAGGAACCTTTCACAGCCTTGAGTGGAAGCTTCTTTTCATCGAAACCGCCACGTTCTGCCAATCCAGAGGTATTATTGAAGGTAAATCTTCAAGTCCTCCTTTGAGCACCAGCATCAGCAGTGCTTCTTCCTCAAGAGCTGTTATAACTGGCTGAGGGACCATTAGCCCGTGGGCTTGTCCCTTCAGGAGGTGAGCAGAGGGTGCAGGGAAGGGAGCAGCTCGTCCTTCCTGAGGGGAGTCGTCGTTTATCGCTATCAAATGTTAATGTAATCCATCAATATAAAGCAAGCAAGCTGGTCATACTGGAGGCGTTTGCTTTTTTATTTTTAAAGCTTTGCACAAGAGAAGTATTTTGATTAAAAAGAAAAGAAGGGGATGCTCTTGATTTAAAAAAAAAAAAATAATGAAAAAATAGTCGCATTGACAGAACTTTTAATCCTAGCCCAAGTCACAGAAACAGCCTTTATTGATGTCAGAGTTGCTTTAGAAAAGGAAAAAGTAAACAGGATTTGGCCTTTAATTTGTGATGGGTTTTGATTTTTCAGAGGCATTAAAGAGACAGAAAAGATGGGTATTGAATTATTTAACAATTGCGAGTAAATTAAGCTTCAGTCAGCCTGTTTTCACCCGAAATAATCTTATGAATAAAAACAAAACAATCTGGGGCAACACCAATAGACAGAGCTCGTATCCTGCTGACTGAATTGTTTCAAAGTAGTCCATGAAGTGGTTTTTGCAAGTCAAAGCCAAACGGAGCCTTTTCCGTGGTCTGTTCTCACTTCCCCGGGAGAAAGCTGCCGTTGATGGATTATACAAACATCTTTTCTCTCCAAATCGGAAACCAAGGGGAAAATATGCAAAAAGGAGTTGGGGGAATTTGGCGCTTTTGAATATTCTTTCTTTTTTTTTTT
>WEIS01018824.1:0-16675 GCA_013389965.1 Todus mexicanus | reverse complement strand
AGGGATGGTGGAAGATTATCTACGTGAGCAGTTACAGCAACTTGTAATGTCTTTGGTGTAGAGAAGCACAACATGGTAAACTCAACAGTGTCCCAGATTTTCTGTTTCAGTTCAGTTCATCATCAGTGAAATCTCCTGCATTTCCCTTTTTAAATTGATTTTAAATACTAAATATGTCTTCCTAAGGCTCAAAGCAGCTCTGAATCTTCAGCTGAGCTATTTTCTTCAAGAAACACTAATACAAGTTGTAACCATTCATCCTGGTTCTACGCCAGGTTACTTGGCAAGTGCCTGGACTTAGGCAGTTTCTTTCATCTAATTTGATGCTTGGCCAGGGTGGATTATTTTTATTATTAACCTTCTGTTATACCTGTAGTACAACAGTCCAGAAACCTCTGGAGTCTTTGGCAGAGCAGCAAGGGAGACTCTCTGGCAAAGGAATAATAAGGACTCAAAACCAATGGAATTTAAATGATTATGAAGAACGATAAAATACTAAGTGATCAGATTGCTTAAAAAATATCTTAAGGATCCTGCTGCATCCAGCAGTGAGAGCCAGTGCTTGCTGACAAAGCATTTTGCTGCTGTCAGGATGGTCATCCAGAGATGAATTTGCTGTCCTGGCATCAATTTGTACCAGACAGGTGTCCCTGCTGAAACAACTAAGTTCACAGTTATATTGCATCTTCTTTTTTGATGTTTCAGTGGATGTCAACAACTGACTAAGCATAAAATAATTGTGCTTACATTTAGTTGAGAAAAGTCTCAGTCTCCCAAATCAGAAATGTTCTGGACCTTAAGAATTCACAATCATGCTCTGTTTTCACAATAGGAGTGTTGATATTATTCTCTACTCAAATTCTAAATGTTTTTTTGGCTTACGTCTGCCCCCGTCTACTGTAAATCTCCTCAGACACATAAATAGCTCACACTTTCAGCCTAAAATTCATTTGTGATCTATTGCTTTGTTTGCAGTTACATAAGGAGTACTTTTTTTAAGAAATTGGCAAAATATTTTGGATAAGATACAATTTTTTTTAGGAAATATTTTGTAACAAATCTTTATGAGGACATATATTAAGAACTTACTAGACAAGCACAGCTCTGCAGAGGTAGACAGTTTCCAGTTCAGAATTTGTTTTATAGCCCCAAATATTCTTTATATTGGCTTCCAAAAAGGCACATGGGAAACCCTAGAACTACCTGTCCCATGTCCTACCTTTTTCAAACAGTCAGTCCTTTTCAGTCTTGGAAACCTTGAAGTCAATAGAATTACATACGTGAGAAGATCAGGCTGCATGCAGTGTTTCTGAAGCACAGTAATGTAATCTGACCAGCACTTTCCCTCATAAAAGTCAGGATTTATGTTTTGTTTAAATAGAAAAATCAGCACAGGATGGTCTGAAAGCTAAAGAACTACCTTGGCCCTTAGGAATTCAAAGTCCAAATCTTGCTATTTCATAGGAACTCTCTGGGAAGTTGTATATAGGGTGAGTATTTTAAGAGGTATTAGTCAACTAATGTAAAATTTAGGTATCTCATTAATTTTTAAAGTCTCTTCTGTTAACTTTTCATCAAACAAAGTACCTTCTCTGCTGGACTACGCCTTTTCTGTGTTAGGTTACATTTAAAACAAGGATAATAAAATTTACGGGAAACAGCTTATTAACAACAATATTAACTAAAAGAGGCTCTCAAAGTTCACAGATTTAAAGAGTTAAGGGAAATTTATATAGTCTCCCACTGCTCTGAACCCTTTGTGGGATTTTCCTACTATTTGTCTCAAAAAAGCCCAGTCTTTATGGGGGGATTGTTGTCTCACACATTTTTCTCTCTCATATTCACTGCAAGATTCAGTCAACCCTTGTCACACCACTTGCCGAATGCATTAACTGACACGACAGCAGATTAAGAGCATTAATAAAATGCACTGCACAACCAGCCTTCCAATGAGAATGTGCCCTGTGGTAATGGGGAAACTGTCAGTAGTAACTAAAAAGGAATAGCAAATCTACAGAAGGAAACTCATAACCATCTAACCTACGTAGCCTGCAGTAATGACCTAACTAAAATGATTTAACTAAATAATACAATGTTTAACTTTCCTCGGTGAGAAGAGGAAAGCAGAAAGGCAGACATGCTAAGGATTTAATTTTAGAAAGCTTGCTCAAGGGAACATGATTGTTTGTTATTTCTATTTATTCTTTATTCTTAGTATTACCAATGGGATTGGTAATTTGCCCTTTAATACTTTTACCAAATCATACATCAGGGTATTTTATTTGGAGGAGGAAACAAATAAAGGTGAGATAGAAATATAGACCTCTATTATTTTATTTGTTTACTAAGAGCATGGTCCTTTCATGCTCTGTACGCAGCCAGAGCTGATACTTCACTCTCTATCACAGAAATGGAAATGGAAAAATGGAACCATTGTGACAACATTAGTTTCTGTCAGGGGACATTTAATGGACATCAGGCTAAGAAAAATTTTAAGGAGAGATTTGAAAGAAGAAAGGAGGTTGAACTAGAGACGGGAAAACACAAAGGTTTACTAGTCACACAGTCCTTATTATATTAGCACTGGAAAACCTGGACTGCAAAAGCTTGAGCAACCAAAATAAAATCAATGGGCTCATTTCTATGAGTTAAGCTTACATTGTATGGCACAGATACTGTACACAGCTGTACATTCTTCATGTAAGTAGTCTCTTTCCTTGTTATTAATTAACATTTGATGAATACTTTATCAACAGTAAAATGAAGGCAGTCCCAGCGGCTATTCTCATGGACTAGCAGAAGATGGATAGTAGAAAAGAAGAAAGGAGGAAAGAGGGAGACGTTCTTTTAGATCCCAATTTTCAGCTGTGAGTCAACAGCGTTTTGCAATTGTCCTTAGCAAGTATTAAATCAAGCTGAAGGATGATTGAAGGATGAGGAGAGATGGCGGGGTGTCAATTTCTGTGAGTGGGTTTGGTTGGGAATTTTTTGCTGTCGTTATAGTACCTGAGTCGAGCACACTGAAAGGTCACAGGTAAAACCAGCATTAATTCATAGTGATACTCTAAGAAATCTTCTGTCTTCACAGATCTCCAGTTTTCTGCCATGCAGGGCAGCTCTGTGGTATGCAGAAAGCTCCCTGTGCAGGTGTTAACCTTCTGCAGTGACCCAAGATGGGGAAATGACTAAGTCAGGCAATGGATCTTCTCAGAAATTATAAATGTCATTCTTTAATGTGTACAAAGAACCTCTTTCTTTATCTTATTTTGCCTTTCATGATCCGTTTTAGCAGTGAGTGATACTGAAATTTTTGGAAAGCAAAGGACTCCAGGGAGAGATGTGTAGCAGTAAGAAAAAAATGCAGATAAGCCTGTGAGTCACATTTTCTGTTGATCTAAATCTCTGTCATTCCAGCTGTGCTCATCAGAGATACAATGATTTACACAGGCTGAGGAGCTTGCCCTGTATTTCCAGGAATTAACAAACAGTGGATGATCCAAAATTTTGTATTGTAGTTCTCATGTGGTAGTTCTATTCTATTTCCTTAAGAGGAGGTATAAGGCTTTATGTGCAGTCTGTATGTTGAAATATGGTTATCATTAATCGTCTTTTGGTACATGATGCATCTCTTATTAATAGATGAACTTCCAGCTGTAAATGTCAAGATAAATTGGTTGGCCAGCTGGCACTTTTGAGACACAGTATTGGTCTAAAGTATGCAAAGCTTGAAGAGGGGAAGGGGAATCATTTTGTTTTAACCAGGATTCAGCATTACCCAGCACAAAAGGGACAGATAACAGAACAAATCTGATTAGCACATCTAGATTAAGGGAAGAAAAAAAAAAGAAAAAAAAAAGAGGCATTTTCTTTAATTGTAGATTCTGACTTGCAAAACATTTCCTCTCCTTCTACCCCAGCGCACACACAGTAAATGTACCTTTGGTTCCCTTTGCCACGTTGTAGAGGAGAGGCATTAATTAGCTGAGGCAGTAGCAGCCAGGCTGCCATCTGCTGGCTGCGGCTCCGCCAGGAGCCTCATTAGCTACGGCAGCGGCATTAACCTGGGAGAAGGGTGCGCTGTGCTGACATTGATACAGGCGTTTCAGAGGTTACTACTGCAAATCAAAGTACGTTTGGAACAACAGAGCAATAAATCCAAATGATCAAAATCTAATCCGGATACAGTCTTTAGGATATGCCCCTATTTACACTGCAATTCCTTGTCAGATTTACAGTAGTCTCGGTGATCTGATCAAAGAACTTCGGTTTACGTGCATGAAAACAGAGGACTGAACCTGACACCATGTGCCCTTAGCAGGAATCCTTCTGAAAACTGTTTCTTCTTTTTGTTTAGAATCTGGGAGGAGAAGTAGTGGGGGAAGGAGGGAGGTTGGATTTCTGAAATTCTTTCTTTGTGAATCAGCAGATAGTGCTTCTGGAGCTGGGAATGTTTCCTCTTGGACTAAATCCATCTCCTTTTTTGGTCCGCAAACCCTTGAGGTTAATGGTTGGGATTGAAGAAGTTGGAGCACATGGTAGTGCTTTGAATATGAAAAGAGGAATTTGCACAATATGGGTGCATTAGTCATTTGCAGTTCACTAATTATCTGTTTTATGTTAATGCTAATGCTCGATGTAAGTAAAGTAAATTAACACGATAACATAAGAGAAGCAATTAATGGAATATATAACATTCGTAGCTATAATAAAACCGATTTCATTCCACACACAGAGAAAGTGTCTTTTTAGGTCTTGGAAATAAATGAGGAGCTTGCTGAGACCTTGCTGCTCTAAGTAACACCAAGGACAGACTCACATGACATAATATTGTTGCCATAGTAACAGGGATGTGCACCAGCGGAATCATGCCCATATATCATTAATTTAGTGCTCTGCTAAACACAAAATAATACCTCTTCTAATTATATTGTGCCTTTGATTCTTAAGAATGTAACACCCCTATTACCTAGAGTCAACAGTATGAAATCTGAGAGGCAATGGCTAACAGAAGATATAACCATATAACTTTACCAGAGCAAATAGCTTCTTGTACACTTTCTTGGATACAAAAAAGAAAAAAAGGGGGGAAAAAAAAAAAAGGAATCCACATCCACATATCCACAAGTCTCCCCTAATTGTCCTAAATATGCCACTGAGGAAGCTAGTTGGATGTGTGCCATTTGGCAACATCCTTCTTTACAGTCTTCCTGAGGCTCTGTGATATCAGCCACTTCCCAGAGCTTGGAGGCTCAGCTTGATTTAGAACTGCATCTGGTGCTTTTGGGAAGCACACTTGATATCAGCAATCACACTGCACACGCACAACTTCCCGAATATTGCATCCATACCCAGAATGCTCGTATCAGCAGCCAAAAAAAAAGGGGAAGAAAAAAAATAACAACCCAGCATAAAAAGCTATGTGTAAATATATTGATGACAAAATGCTGATGTTGGTGAAGCCACAGGATGATTTGAAATGTTATTAATGTTATTAAGTCGCCTTAGAAGAAATCATATTGCAGACTAATGCAAAGAAAGGCTATTTCTATGACACTGAGTGTTTCATTCAGGTGATTAATAGTTTCCAGAGGTTTCATGGATTCCAGGAGGTTGCAGGATAGCAGGCTGCTCTCAATTCTGCTGCCTTACTTCTGTTACTCACTCTAATTCAGTCAGGTATGTCAGTGCACACAATGGAAACACACCATGTGGTCTTGCTGAAAACAAAAGCACAACTCATCTCCATCAACGCGTCAGTGTGAAAATGCCTTCTGGATTTAGAGTCACATTGTTTTATTTTCCTATACCTTGATCCTCAAGCACATCACACTGCTTCCTTCTAAGTGGGTTTGCATTCTCATCTTGCTCACTTAAAATTTTAGCTTCCTTCTGATTCACAGAAGGCTGGAGAATTGTCCTGAATGATGGGTTAATTTCATAACTTCTTTCTCTGGATGAAAGGGATATCTCTGAGAACCTGCAAATCCACAATGCCCTTTCTTACCCTCCAATCTGGCTCACCCATTTTGCTGGACAGCAGTCGAGTGCATCTCTCCCTGTAGCTGTCTTCTGATAATCCCCAAGTCAGATGTATTTACATTTTGTTTGATTTTCTCGTTCTTCCACCAGGAAGGGTGAAAGAATTTCCCCCCTATCCCTCCCCCTTAATTGCAAGCATCTTACATTCCAAAAAATCTAGAGAAATACTATTTTCTTTTAATATTCTTTTCTAATCTGAATTCAGTTCCTAGCCTCAGTTAAGCGCACGGATCTCCTGAGGTGAGGACATAATAACCAGCGTGTTCCTTATATGTATTCAAATTCTATTTTTAGCACATTTTAAACTCAGGGGGGATTTTTTTTTTTTTCCTGAAAAGACAATATAATTTGTATGCAGCTTTCCTAGTTATTATTCCGGGGGACATTTTTCTTCAAATGATGATTACATTCCTAACAAGGTTGGATGCCTCCCACCGTTTGAGGCGAGGCAGCGATGTTGATTCTGAGGCTCACACCGTCCCCTAGCGGAGCACTGGGCGGCTGGCTGGCTGCGGTCCCTGCAGCTGTGTTCTGCTGCCTTTTGCATCTGAAAAATAATAATAATAACAATAATAATAATAAAATAAAAATCGCAGGCAAGCTGAAGAAGGCCAGTAGACAAAGTCTGGAGCTATCTGTAGCTGTTGTCATATCTCTCGGTGACCAAAAGCGTCACTTCTATAGCTACTTGGAAAATATGTTCTCTTGTGCAGGGACCTGTCCCATCCACAGCACTGTAAATAAAAGCTACATGCATGAATGGATGGGTAGAAGATTATCTCTAGATCTCGAAACGCAAATCCAATGCAGACAAATGTTAAATAAAATTTAATGGAGTGCACTCCCCCTTTCAATGCATGCTTCCATTGTATATAGTATACAAACAGCATGTGACAGAGCAAAGGAGCGTGTTTTGCTTTCATCCTGTTTTAAATTTGATTACTCCAGCTTTTATGTTATTGAGGCATAGCAGGCACCTGATTTATAATATGATATTAAAAGGTAAATTACACCGAACAGTAGTCTTAAGTAGCACTTACTTCTAGCCTCAGCTTCTTCCAGACAGGAGCCTTCTGACAGATCTGGGATTACAAGATGGATTTGCCTAAAATAACCTCTGATTTAATAAATCAGCAACAGCAGCAAGATTAGGACATATACTGTACTTTGGACCTTTCCAATACTTGCCTAGTTCCAGCGCTGTCAATAGAGACACTTGGTTCTTTTGCCTAAGGATTTGGTTGCATATTTCTCATGTTGGATCTCTGCTACTTTTGGCCAGGGGAGAGGGCACGGACTGGCTGCAGATTTATTTTCACTGTCCAAATGTAGGGACTGTACAAGAGTCTGCCTAGCTCTTAATAGAAGACAGATTTGCTTTCTTGGACCCTCAAAGAGTGCAGAAGAGTTGCCATGTTCAGTATTCAGCAATGTTCCACAAACACTCTAGAATCTCCATGAAGTGCTCTGCCAGGCTGTAAGGCTGTTTGTGCCCAGTCACTCACAAAGTATCCTCTAGGGACCACTTTAGCCTTCTTTAAAATCCTTTTATAATTTAAGGATGGCAAAGAAAAGAATTGTTATGACAGATTATCTGTCCTTTGTCAGTCTATGCTGAGGTCCTTTGAATGTAACCTGAACAGCAGAGCACTGGGTCACCCTGTACCTTCTGGAGTCGAATAGATGTAATTCTTGTACAGCAAGTAAGAAATTCAGGCACCAAGGGAGGGAAATGTATTGCAAATAGAACAGAGCAGAATTTTATAGGCTGTTTTTCATGTTTTAAAAAAGCTTTATAAAGTAGTCATTTATAATGATGTTTATTGCAATTGTCTAGGTAAATGTGACAGCGCTAGGCTCTTAGCAACAACTCAGCCATAGCATGGAGAAACTGAACATATTCTTTTCCTGAAGGAATGAGGCTAGAGAAAATTAAGGTACAAGAGCCATCATTTCGCAAATCTTCAAATGATGCCATCCTGCATAAATTTCTCCTTGGTATGTGCCACAGTCAAATTTTTTCTCTCAATCTTTCAGTACGCAGCAAGACCTTAACAAGGGCTCATAAGGTAGATACTTTTTATCCTGGAGTCCAGTGTAGCTTCTGCATCTCATGTACCAGAACACTAAATCTGAAAGACATGACGAGTTAAGAGTGGCTTTCCACCATCTCCTTGTAACATTAAGATCACTGTGGGGCTGGGGTTGTACTAGGTTGATGGAGAGAGAATGTGTCCCTGAGCATTTTGTTGCTGGACAGAAACAGAGCACTATCATCTGTACTACTGCTAACTAGGTAACATTTCCATTCAGAGAACCCCCAGACAGAGCCTGGAAGTGCCTGGAAGAGAGATTCACCAAATGAACTTTAGAGCAGACACTGGTGGACATTGTCATCCACTTGTAAATATTTCTGTCAACAGAAAGAAAAGCTCTATTTTTCAAATCTCATACCCTCTACAAATTACTCCCTCAATTGTAATGAGGAACATGCCCCCAAGTATAAATAAAACACACTGTAAAAAGCAGAATTTCACTCTGACATTTGACGGGGGCACTTTGTGAGCAGCTCATTAGGTTTCTTTGTACTTAAACTAAAAAACTAATCAGATCCACACTAATACTGACTCTCTGTAACAAATTAGCCATTGGGACCTTAAGGTTTCCTATCATAACCAGCTGAATTACACCATTGTATGTTACATCATTCTACATGAAAATTAACTGTGCGTGTCCTTTCACAACACTGAGTACATTATCTTATTTTATTTCACTCTACCTTTAGCCTTTCTACGCAGAACACCTAATTATCATTATAAACTGAGTATCACTGACTTAGGACAGACTGTGCATCTCTGCTCTGTTGTGAAACATCATGGCACTGCATGAATGCCTTTTAATGGTTGTGGTTCCCAAATGCTCTTTTTAGGCCAGCTCCAGCATCCTGTAAAGTCAGGGGAAGTCCTTCCTTTGATTTCTGTGGGAGTTGGATGAGATACTTAATTTTAAAATTATAAAAGCAGTTGGTATTTAAGAGAAGCTCTCAGATTGAAATCTGCAGACGTCTGGGATGACTTATAGCTATGGTATCTGAGGAAGGGTAACATGGGGGTTTATTACATATTATTTCCCTTAGGAACTTAGAGTGAATTATTGAAATAAAACATATGGGTTTGAACAGCTTTTTTTTTGACATTTCATATTCTGAATATTTACGGGTTTCAAATAAAACAATGTGATATTAACCAGACATGATGTCTTTTACTAAAGGGTCTTACAATGCTGTAGAAGCAGCAATTAAGCTTGCAAGGTATTTAAGTGGTGCTACAGATGGTCACTAATGCACAAAGACATTTCCAAGGTCACTCAATAAATCAGTGACATGAACAGTGCTAGACCCCAGGAATCTCTCTTGCCTCACTACCCAAAAAGCTGCAGCCAAATGCAGGCCCAACCTGTGCTTCTGCTCATCGGTCTTGCTGTCTCACACATTTTTATTATTTTATTTTTTTATTTCATTTTTCAGTGGTTTGTCTTTGGACGTTTGGTTATACAAAGCAGTCAAGCTAATCTGGTGATGCAAATTGGCTGAGTTTGATAGACTTCCGTTCACTGTATCATGTGCAAGAGTAGCATTTGCATTTAGCTTTGATACGGAATGATGTGAAGTATGACAGTTTGAGGCAGTTGGCTGCAGTCATCCTCAAGCCCTGCAGGTCTAATTTAAAAGGCATTGTCACTGACTTCATTGGAACTGTGACAGTTGAAACCAGCTGAGGATCTGACCCAGAAATCTCATAAAACCTTTAAAAAATACAGAAACCGCTAGAATTTGATACAACAGGAATGACTGATATACCACAAATCATATGTGGGCACTTTACACATTCAACAGGGTTTTTTTTAATAACTTCAGTGCAGTTAAAGATTTGGTATGCAAATACCAAAAAAGGGATTGCTTCCTTTAGTCTCATGTGAATATACAAATAAACAGAAATTGAGACTTCCTGACTTCAAAGACAGGAGGATGAAATGACTATTTGGTACTACATGTTCCTTTTGCACAGTGAAAGAACTCTGAAACCATTCTCAAAATGCACTGCTATGAGACAATTTTCATTATTCATAATAAATGCCTGGTTTACACCATTAAAGAATATTTGGAAAGTGGAAAACTGAGGCTGAAAGATGAAACCTTGCCTCTGGCTACCGAACAGGTCAGTAGCAGAGCAGTTTAGACTTTAACAGTCCTCAAATCCCCATCCCATATTCACTCCCCCAGAGCTCAGCCTCTTAATTTAGGAGGCATGTATTTAGGGACACTTTGTCAAAACAAGTCATCATTTTTCAGGGAGAGATAATGTAACTGGAATTTACGAGTACTGCAACCTTTGCCATATTTGATCAGCAGCGTAAAACTGTCTGCCTCCTACTGCCAGATTTCCTCAAACTTGGAATTTTTCCACTCAGTATCGTTACACAGACCAGGAAGTCATGGTTTCCTAGGTCAGCTCATCTGAAGTGCTGAACTAAACCCACACCCACCTTCCACTTACAAAGAAGAAAGGCAATGTCTTTCTGAATTTATTACAATCATTACTCAGACATACACACTTGACTTTAAAATCAAACAAAAAAATTTAAAGATTACTATTTACAAGAGAAAGACTATGGAAAGATTGTGGCCTTACACATGCATATAAAACCTATAAAATTACTTATTGTTTCTGTCTCATGACCAGTCTACAATCTTTGGTCATATTTTGAAAGGCAAAAATGATTTTCAGAATGTTAACCAAATGTTACCTCAGTCTCCAACTATTTTAAAATATTCATTAAGGTGAACCTAAGCTTTTTAAATGGAATCATTATTTTACCACTTTTATCTTTACTTATAACATGGTCATTGCATGCTAATGAGGAAGAAATAGCCTCATTGCCATAAAATACCTGAGAAAAACTACGATAACCTAGAACTGACTCATTTCAATGCAAACTTACAAGGCAGAGTGGAATAAACTACAAGGCATGTGATGGTTATATAGAAAAAATTCCCATGTGAAAGATTTATATTCCATTTAAGTCATAGTTACACGCTTAGTGTCTCATTCAGGGGGAAAAAAAAAAGGTGACTTTTTCCATTGCAAAGCCCCTTGACCTCATTATGATAGGAATTTTTTTCATGTTAGAAAAAACATAAACATCTTTTAACTAATTTGCTGCTAAGTACATCTGTGTTTCTAGCATCTATACCTGTACGGTAGTAGACTGCAGTCAAATCTGTGTATAGATGTAGGGTTAAAAATTATGAGGTTGTTCACTAGAACAGGATTATCCTTATGCTTATTACCACTTTACTTGAAATGTATTTCCACATTTGTAGAGATGGTATACTTTCCCAAGACACATTTCTTTTCTGAAACTGAATGCCCCTTTTAATTCTCCCTTTTCATTCAGGTTACTGATTCTAGATACTGTGGGAAAGGAATTCTTGCAGTAATTTAAGCAAGCACCCAGCACCCATGTAAACATTTATCCTCTTACAAAGGCTGATGATATTTTTTTACAAACATTTCCATCTCTTTTATGTTCCTTGGTGCTAGGTTATTGAGTCCCATTTGATTTTTACCATTTTCTCTCAGGCTGCAGTCACTTTTCTTTGTAGTCAGCAGTTTCATTTGATTTGTAGGACAAACGCTCTTAGTATTTGGGATATCATTCTCAGATTTAGATTTCACAAAATATGCTGAACTAGGCTTATTTTATTGTCTCTGGTACAGAATTTCACCCAGTCTTAGAGGACGTAATCTGCTGAAGCATCAGAGCTCCACACACGAACTCTATCTGGAGACTTTATCTCCAAGAATTTGTTAAACAAGGAGTTATTTGAATAATTAAGCAAAGCTCTCCAGTTAAATCTCAGGAACAGAACTGAGAGGTTCAGCAAGGATTCTGCTTATGTTTAGGAATACATTAGTGTGGGAGGAACTAAAGGTTTGAAGACTAATTTTGTTATTTGTAAGAATTATGTTGGGATGACTGTAACTTTAAAAGTTCAGCAAGTTTATGCTAGGTTCTCAGGTTGAATTGTTGAACTGGATCTATTTGGTAGCTATCAATGGTTCTTGAAAATCAAGAAAAGCTGAGAAAAACCATGAATACAGAGAACTGAGGAAAGTGTTTAAATAATTAGTCTGTGTATAACGTCAGACCTGCACTTGTTTGCTTGCAGGTTATTCAAACAAGAGAGTAATAAATGACAACTAATCCATACCTATAATGTGAGTCATGACCAACTGTGTGTTTGAAGAGCCTTGCTATGTACAACTTGAAACTGGGGACTTTTTTCACTATGTCATGATAAATGTGATGCTTGTTTACCATCCCTGCTGTCTTTCACTCTATATTGACTTTACTCCACTGGAAGTAAGTTTGCATCTGGCACATGGATAATAATGAATGGTCATTAAACCTTAATTATCATCTGAATCTTAATTATCATCTGTTTATAATAAACACTGTGGAACAAGGCAGTGCTTACAGACTGGAGACTTTGCTTAGATTAGCAAGTGCTGATTTCTACCGCTTAGGAAATCACTGCAGCAGAGAGGATTAAGACATTTTGAAGCACAATTGGGCAGAAGGAGAAGAGAGGGAGAAGGAAGGCCAGGCCAGGCCAGGCCAGGCAAGGCAAGGCAACAAAAGGCAAGGCAAGGCAACAAAAGGCAAGGCAAGGCAAGGCAAGGCAAGGCAAGGCAAGGCAAGGCAAGGCAAGGCAAGGAAAGGAAAGGAAAGGAAAGGAAAGGAAAGGAAAGGAAAGGAAAGGAAAGGAAAGGAAAGGAAAGGAAAGGAAGCAAGGAAAGGAAAGGAAAGGAAAGGAAAGGAAAGGAAAGGAAAGGAAAGGAAAGGAAAGGAAAGGAAAGGAAAGGAAAGGAAAGGAAAGGAAAGGAAAGGAAAGGAAAACTGGTAGTTCAGTATATAGTAAAGAGGGAAGGACAAAGAGAAAGAGACCACAAGATGAAGAAAATGTACATTTAGCAGTGATTCATGAGTTCCTAAAAATCTCTCTATTCATTGTTCAAAAAGCTTAAAGAAAATTCTGGGCAATAAGGCAAGAAAATGCTTAGAAGTATTTTATTGCTCTAAGTAAAAGTTATGAATGAGTGGTTTGGGAATAGTGCTTGTTCCTAAGGAAGAAATAGCAGACAATAAGCATTTCCCAAAGACGTGTGTCAAAAACCCCCAATGAGCCCAGGTGCAGACTCACCCTGAGAAGCCAGGTCTTATTTCCTCCACTTGTCAATATCCATACTGTTTATGTCCAAGGTAGATGCTTACATCTAGTCAGATGAATCCCATCCAAGGTGCTTACTGCATGTGAGCCAAGTGTGTGAGGCCCAGAGGCATGGGGAATACTGCCAGGGCTGGAATAGTATAGATTGTCCATTTAAAATGTCATCTAAGTCTTAGTGTTGATAAGAGAGGGAAATAATTAATCCATTAATTAAAATGAATAGGGTCTGACTAATACCTCTTCACTTCTTTGCAAATCCAAACCACTGTTTCCTCCCACTGTTAAACATTTATAATTTTATAAATCTATAAGCCATCTACCTTATTTATTCTTTTTTAATCCACAGAGGTTAGATTTTTTTAATGATTTGTTCATATCCTCGAAAATGCATGATTCATGATCTGTGTATTTCAGATATTTCTGCGAGTTACCCCAGTTTATGCTCTACATTTCATTCCTTCTTCAAAGGTACCTAAGTAAATCTAGCCTTCTGCTGCCCACAAGTCTCAATGATCTCAACGGCACCACAAGACTCATGATCATGAGTCAGGTTATATCAACTATAACCACCTCTCTGGGAACAGGGATGATGGATGGTTGAGCCCTTTCTAGTTCAGTATCCACCCAGGTCCTTGGTGGCAAGGAAGGTGCATTGGGTGTAGAGGTAAGGGTTCCTCACAAGTTCTGTACCTGCTCATAGTCTCAGCCCCTGAGTTCTATAAAACTTTACGTTTCTATATTGAGCTCCTCTGAGAAATACAAGAAATACTTTGAATACAAGGAAACATGTTGAATATCAACACTATAATGAAAGAACATTTCTTCTCATAGGAACATCAGTCTCATCTGCAGTCCAAAAGCAGGTGATCACATAACATACAAGAAACATCACAATACATGCCCGACAGAGTCCAGAGTTATGACAGATAAAGATAGTTATAAACCTGTGGCATGAAGCTTATTAAATCTTTCAGAATTTATATTATCATTCACTATTGTAAATGGGGATATTCTTGTGAACTATATAAACATCCAGACTTACCAAGTCTTCAGCCTTAGCAGCATTCTTTGAAAGAAGTTTTAATATTTTCCTGCTCTGTACAACAATATATTTCTTTTTATCTGTTTTGAATTTACCACCTTTTAATTTCATAAAAGTCCCCACATTCTTGTGTTATGAGACAGGGAGAATAGATGCTCCTGATCTACCTCTTCTATACTGTTTATTATTTTGCATATTTTTATCACTTACCCTTATTCATCTTTACCCCAGTGTTTTCAATTTCTGTTATGAGTTTTTCCACTGCTCTATTCATTGTATACCTGAAGATGAAAAATGAAATAATTTTAAAATGCTTAAATCAGATAAAACGGCTAAAGCAAAGGTAAAGTTCTGTTTGTTGGTTGTTGGTTGTTTTTTTTAAAAAAGCCTTTTCAGTGAGACCAAGGACAGAAAATATTAGTAACAAAATATATTCTTTGAGACAAAGGCCTCAGTAAAGAAAACAAATAGGTTAAAAAATCAATATTACTGTTACAATATGTATAAATACAGATAAATATACAGAAACACTCACATATACAGATCTAAATATATAAATGTACACATGTGTATATAATACATTTGATTCACCTGGGGGCATTATAAGTGTAGGTCAGTGAAACAATTGTGTTAGAATTGTCAGTTTATGACACACCTAAGCATGTTCCAGACACTGCAACTGATTCACCAGATTGTTCTAATAGAATAGACATTAATATGATGGAATTCTAATTAAAACAAAATGTTCACAGTATCATAGAGCAAGCAACATGGTGGCTATAAAATTTCTGTTAGCAGGGAAATTAAGGATGGGTCTTACATCAGCTGCTGAACCCAATCTTGCAAATATCACAAAAAAGTGACTTTACTCAAATTCATTTATATTGGTCATGTTAGCTTTCTTATCTTTAATCTAGGCCCTTGCTTCATTTGATTTATTGCAATCATTTCCCTCTTAAATCATGGCCCGAGACACCTTTTCAAACTGAAATAGATAAATATTCCAGTTTCTTACAAGTTTCTTACAGCATATATTTATTTATTTTCTTACTCTGCAGTTGTCTTGTTACGTTATAAATGACAGTGAACGCACTGTATTTGAACAGCAAAACTGTAATTCAGGCTAGAATCTCAGTTTCTATATGAAACATGGATTACAGTATGGTTGACAGTGACAGCACAATCCTTGGACACATTACTGTCTCAGATCACCAGTAGCTTCCATTTGTCTATATTTGATCAACACACAAAATGAATGAAAGCCAAAACACAAAAACCATTGGCTGAAACTTTTAATGAACATGTCCATTTTATTTTACACTTCAAACAGATAAAAGCAAAACTGAGAGTAAGAAACATAATCTCACAGGAGTTAATCTTGGTTTTGATTATCATTCAGCAGCACACTCTATGTCAGATCGTCCACCACGTTGCGCCAAGTCCTTTGCTGAAGTAGAAATGAAGTCAGGAACTGCTGCAAGTACACAGCTTGGCATTGATCATGGTGTTTCCACACAACCCTGGGAGAATTCAGAAGGAACAAAGCTCCCGTAAGGAAGACAAGTGAAGATCATATTTGCATTTTTTCATCATCTTGTGACGTAACCAAAGGACTGTCCTTACTCACTTCTGAGTCATTTGGGCATCCTCTCCCTGACCCAGGCACAAATACTCTTGTAATCTGCTGAAGTCAGCACATAATTTCTCAGAGAAGGAAAAATCTTTTCTCTCCTGCTGTGTTTCCCTGCACTACCATCAGCACTGTTGGATTAGTTAGAAGAATCTATTCAATGTCTGTTCAAGCAGTAATGCAGTATAATAGCTTTGACTGGGAAAAGACAAACATAATATTTTCATGCCTAATAACAGCAGAGATAAAGTGAATTCCTTCAAATTGCTGGTGAAGAACAGTGGAAACCCAGCATCTTTCTGCATTGCAATGGCATTTCCTTGACATATATAGCTCATTTTCCAATGTCCGATGTAACGCCTACTGAGTTTCACTTCATGATTATAGAAGATCTAAGAAGTCAAAGTGNCTTAGTTTCACTTCATGATTATAGAAGATGTAAGAAGTCAAAGTGATGAAAGGAAAAAAAAAAGTTAAAGGTCAATAGTATTTGAATTCTGAAGATTTCCAAGTGAGACCTGAAAATTTTCCTTTCCATTACAGAACAGAGAGTAAAAAATTTCACAATTTTTAAGAATCAAGCAGCTGCAAAAATTTCATTCTCCATTTAGACAACTGAAGACAGTTTGATTCATTTTTTTTTATAAAAATACTGCAGCAGGATACTTTC
>WEIS01018821.1:0-23442 GCA_013389965.1 Todus mexicanus | reverse complement strand
TAAAAGGTACTTGCAATACAGGTTATTTTGATGGACATAATAACCAAAACTAAGCTTTCTACCATCTGTTTGTCCCTAAAATTTGAAAGCAAAGAGAACATATTTCACCACTACGTCAGTGAAAAGTAAGATAAATGCTATTTAAATGCAAGCACAGCATATGTTCTTTCTTCTATGCCACATTTGTCTGTAAGGCTTTACTCATTTTTCTGGAGACACAAATCAGTGGGGGGGGAAAAAAAAAATCCACAACCCCAAACCCCACAACTTTCCACCACAACCAACCCCTCATAGAACCAAGTATTTAAGCACAGGTAGGTTGGTGGGAGACAAGTGTGCTCTTCAAACTGCAAACAAGACTGGACTATATAAATCATTATTCCCATTCTCTCCCCAGATAGCTTCAATGACATGAGGCAGGAGGATCTGGGTTGTGCTGGGGCACCACAAGAGTATAAATCTGTGATGGGAGTGGAAGGGTTTGTATTATCTACTCAAATGGACAGTGGGAAGTTTGTAACCCCAGCAGATCCTTTGGCATGTCCACCAGTTTGTAATGCAAAGTAGAAGGGAAGTAAACATCACAAGTGTCACTGCAGAGCAATCGAATCTTTCATCACTGGTAATTTACTGCTGTCCCACAGCAACTGCCAGCTAAGGACATCAGATGGAGCAGGGCTTTGTATACCTAACCAGTATCTGGTACCCAAGACTGCCCTAGTCCCAGACAAAGCAGAAGGAGTTAAAGACTTAAAAATATTTGCAGATGTTAGTTTTACATGTACTTGCTGCATCTTTACCCCACTTTGCACCCAGAAATGCCAGTGTGCGGGTTCTGATGCAGGCTGCTACCCAGGAAGGGTGTAATCTTAGAGACATTTGTTATTCCCTACAACCAAGGCTCTGTTATTTGCAGAAAAGACCATGTGTCTGGTATCCAGGAGAATTTGATGGGTACCTGACTCATGTGATAGGCACATACTTGCACAGCAGATCCTGCTAGGGCAGAACAACTATAGTACAAAGTCAAAGGTAGAATGTGATCCTTGAGAGATGATCTGCTGACTACTGAACACTTTTACCAGTCCTTCCCCCTTTACCATGTAGGCACCTAATGCAGCAGCTGGGCCTAATCTCAGATCTGCAAAGAGCTCTGGAAGAGGTACAAGTGCTGTTAACCAGGAACATGGGAGGAGGAGCTCCTTCGCAATGTGTTTAACAGGTTTGTCTTTGAGAAACTCTTCTCTTTAGGCTATATAATCGTGGGTTTGTTGAAGCATTAGCATCTGAAATCACTTGTCAGTTTTGAAAATGTAGGTTGATAAGATGAAGGAATTTGCTTATTGCCTCTGTCGGGAACCAAGAGTCTCTGCGTTCTGCCCATTATTTCCTAAAATCAGCAGGCTCAATCTATATGCAACAGCTTTGTCAGGAATTTAAAAAGCAAGCCACCTCCCGGCTACATAGACACGAGCACAGAGACATATTTGCACATCACTTGGAGAAGCTTCAGCAATCATCTTCAGTTCATAAGGAGTGTCCCGCTTTCAGTTCTTGGTGCTTTCTCACTTCCCAGGCTGCTGATTGTGTCAGAGACACGACTGCATCTGAAGCCTGGTAACTACTGGGTCAGCCTCAAAAGTTGCTCTCAGAAAGAGACTCAGAGCTCCAGCTAACTGAGCCTAGTGAAATATTCCTGTTATTTCCACGAAATGCCCAACATTCATCAAGTTGGGTCTTTCTTTCAGTTGTTGGCTTGAATTAACAAAGATCTTCTAAAGCGCACCAAATCAGAGCTCAGATTTAAGAGAGAGGAAGGAAGAGAACACAAGGCAAATAGGGGCTTGTAAGGAAGATTTTTTTTTTTCTTTTTTTAATTTTAATAAAGAATATTTCTTAAAAGCAATCTAACATGATTATATATTTCTAACTCCACTTCCCATCTGTTCACCTTCCAAAGTGACATTTAAAGGGAACTGAGTTTATGCTGCTGGAGGCATCAGCAGCACTGGATTGAGTGGATCAGATTCCAGACTGACTCTAAAGCTACTCAAACCTTGCCTAAAGCTCAGTTCTTATTTGTTTGTTTTCCTACAACAGAGGTGCCTTGATCTCTGGAAATGCTAGCATCTGCCCTTTTCTTGTTTGCATCCCTTTCTGCTGAGAGCATTATCTGCCTTTTTACAGTGTATGACTCGATAGAACTGTCCAAAACCTCCCTTTTCTGCCTGAAAGCACTTTGGATCACACAGAAGGTACCTCTGACAGTCTCTGGAACTTAGGACCCACAGATCAACACGATGAACAATTTCCAGGGCTGCTCTTCTCTGCAGGACACACATCTGTGTCAGGAGACTAATTCTACACCTTCTTTAGAAAGCACTTGTGACTACACGTCCAGAGATCTCCGCAACAACCCAAGCTTTGGGGGTCCCTGTATGCTTGTTTCCTAATCCTACAACTATGTCTTAAAAGGTTTGGTTTTTACCGACTAATGACACAATTAGGAGAAAAAATAATTAAAAAAAATGAAATAAAAAGGAAGCAGCCACCTACGCTGCTTCTGTCTCTCTGTTCTTCTGTCTCCCACAGTGGCAGGGCTCTGGCAACATTTATAGGCCTGTAATTTCCTGGAAGTTTATATAGCATGAAAGTAGAAGAAGTGATAAAATATGCAGTTTAATTGCAAAAAACCTCCATGTACTAATCTCACTAATGTGCTAGATTAAAACTGTAAATGTGTGAAGATTCAAGGTGGTTACATAGATTTACAACACATTTTCCTTTTGAGTGTCTCTAACTAAACTAATATTTTATGCTATCCTGGACCTTACAATTGACTTTTATTTGGTTTATTTTTATGAATGGTATTCAAAGTATAATATTGTCACAAGGGATTCTCTTGCTCTGTGGCTTATCAAGCGGGATTTCTATTAACTTCCCTCAGGAATTTTTTTGTCACACTAGGTTGCTTTAGTGGCTGCAAGCTCTGTGGTGTCACACTGGGCTGTGTTAATAGCTCAAGCTGGAGTTTACCCTTTGCGTGGAGGGCTAGTACACAAACTGGACGTGTTGAAGATCTGCTAAAATTCTAGTTTGAGAACTTGATATAAACTAGAAGTCTTCTGCATTGCTCCTGAGAGATGCTGGTGACCGACATTACCTCCCTTTCCCCATGTTTCCTGGTGAAGTCCTTGGCACAGGACCTGCTCCTTCTCCTATGTCTGTACAATGCCTACCACAGTGATCTTTAAGCCCTATTTCCTAGAAATAATACAATAATCTATATGCAAGCAGTGCCTGACAGGGCTCCACTAACAGAAGGTCCCACAGAAGTTAACTCTAGTGCCAGAAGATAGTCAGACTGGTTCAATGCTAAGAACTCTGAACTGGGTTTTTAGGGGACTGGTTATACCAAACCGCATTTTTTTTTCTAGAAAAATGATTAGATCTACTCTGGANTAGAGCTTTCAGAACACACAAGCCCTTCCACTTGCAACCTACTTTAGGCATCCAGAACCGTTCTGAGAATTGACTTTGGGACCTGGAAGTCCTCCACAGATGGCTCACATTCACTCTGTACCACTTATATTTTAGTGCTAGGAAGGAGAAAGAATCTAAACATCATTTTGCAAATGTTAAGCTATTAAACTAGCAAATGATTTGAGACAAGAGTAAGTATACGGGGTCAGCTTCTCTTTCAAACACTTCTAGGGTACATTATGTGTAGCATGCTTCATGCAAATACCATGGCCTTGAGGTTTTTCCTCGTGGCATTGTTCATTCTTTCATTTCTGCAAGGAGGCAGGAGGAATAAATAGATGTTTTTATCACCACTTTTTTGCTTTCAGAAAGTTCACATATTGCATTTTTGACATTATGTAAATTAAAAATCACCATGGCATTACCTGAAATAAACTATTATATCACTCCTTTCACGCTGCTCTAGTTAAGATGCTGTCAGCACTTCCATTACTAGCCCTTATTTCAAGGAGTTTCAGACTTAGTTGGTAGAAAGGTGGGGGATTTTTTTTTTAATATATATATATATTTAATGGAAACTTATAACAAATTCCCAGCCTGGGGAAGAATTCCATTTCCTTCAGATTTGAGCAAAAACTACTGGTCCATTTTATTGTTCAAATGCGATGAGAAGATTAGCCCTCCAAAAGTTTGAACATGAAGTAGAAGCCTTATAAAAGATATTTCTGGAATGCTGAAAACTCATCTGGGACGTTACATCAGAGCAATTTGTGGTAGAGCTTTAGATCTCAGAGCAGGGCACACAATGCAGTGGATAAAGGAGATCTATTTAGAGTGATTTTCCATAAAATCAGACCAACTGGAGACTGTGTGAAGCTCTGGTCAGTGCAATGGGCTGTCGCGTGTGTCAGGAGTTCAGGTACCCCAGGGACTGGCTGTGTTTGGAGCAATGTTTGCCTGTGTCTGTGTGTTTATAAAGCCTCTGAGACTGGACAGACTCATTGCACCATCCTGGGCTTCCTCTGCCTGAGCAGAGATTTTGTCTAGGACAACTTCTGGGTAGTAGAAGCTGAAGGTAGCAGAATCCTGAAGTTTCCATCACTTGGCCTACATATATATGTATATATATGTATACACACATACACACATACAGTGTCACAGTTTGGGGTCAGGGCACCCCCCAAATCTGCAACAGAACGCTCTCTCCCCCTCCATACCCAAAAAGGGAAGGAAATAAAGNCAGCCTTTACTTTTCTGCACTCCCCAGTGTGGTACACAAAACCTAGCAGTGACCTTGGTTTGCAAACCAATCCTTGGTACTAACTATAAACATGGAGCATTATCACTGCTAGAAGCGACTCTCTGCAAAAACGTGCTGCTAACTTCAGACAGACTTAGCTGAAAAATAAAAATCATAGAACAGAATTGTTCTGTTCTAACCCAAACCAGGACACACACACAGAAAGTTGTGATTATTTAGCATGCCTTCAATAATACAACAAAGGACACCTCAGATCACAAACTCAATTTTGCTTAGTCTATACTCTCTGTGCATAGGTACCTGGACATTCAACACAAAGGCAATGCACTGGCTCAGGATACTGTTAAATTTCGCATCCTCTTCCTCAGAAATGGCATTCGAGTCACTAAGGTAAAACAGCTCCAGATACCTGCACAGGGCATGGCCTTATTCCCAGGAATAATTGCTGAAGGCCACAGTCCTAATGATCAGGTGTTCCCAAAGGCCAGCCTGTAAAACCCAAGTCATTTTTTGCAGCCCCAGGCTGATTATCCCAACTTCTCTGGGCAATTCACTTTCCAATTCTGGTTTACGCTGTATCAGCCTGACCAAACCAGTGCAGAAATCAGCCCAGCTCTGGTGTCGGAGTACTAACATTGACCACTTCAAGGAACAAGGAGAGTCCTGACATGCAGAAGTGCTATCAGCATGCTCTGGACAGAGCAAGTGTTTGTGTCCCTGGTCCTCCTTGCAGGCTGAGCTCTACATACATCTTTTGGAGGATATTTGTTTTCAGAAACATTGTGCAGAAAGGAGAATAAATTTGGTCTCCATGTCAGGTAGAACAAGGAGTAATGGACTTAAATTGCAGCCAGGGAGATTCAGACTAGACATTAAGATAAACTTTCTAACAGCAAGGGTAGTTAAACACCAGAAAAGATGGCCCAGGAGGGTGTGAAATCCCCACTCCGGGAGGTTTTGAGTAGAGATTAGACAAATGCCTGACAGGAGTGACAATTTTGATGTTCCTTTGGGGCAGGGGATTATATCTTGATTTCCCTTCCAGCCCTATTTCCTACAGCACTCTGGAAATCTTTTAGAAATAAGAAAGAACGTGTATTTTGATAGCTTATGTCCTACCCTTCATTCCTCTGTGTAATCATTCCATCCGGAGCGCTTTTGCACTGGCTGTCTCTTTGGGATTTGTGTGTAAATGCCATTAGCTCTTCAAAGCAACCATCTCCCAGGCTGCTGAGCTCACCCTCCTTCGGCAAACAGCACACAGGACAGGCTTTAAAGGGTTATTCTCAGTGGCATCTGTCAGGCAACATGTTTTACAATGAGAAAGCACCAGGAGACACAGAAAATTTTGTATTTTATATTTTTAAATGAAAAAGCCTTTAACAGGTGAAGCCGAGTCCCTTTCTGCTGGCTGCAGCTGAGATTTCTGCCAAGTCCCCGTTAATGTGTCTGCCTTCCCCGGCAGCAAAGGGATGAGAGTCCAATTTGTGAGCCACAGGAAATTTCGCAGGCAAAATGCAAACAGCCAATTTCAGGCTTTGTTTAGAAATATTTTCTATGTTTCCTGCTGCTGCAAGAAACCAAGAAAAGGGAAAAAAACCCAAACAGGAATTCACTCAGCCTCTTCAGTGCCACTCATTTTTCCACCCCCAGTGAAGCACAATTCAAGCTATAAAACTGGAGGGAGCCACAAGGAAAATCTGATAGCCTTCATCAGCTGCTGTTTGCTCTGCAGCCCTCTCCTCTTCTTCACTTTGAAGTTCTCATGTCCTCTTTTCTTGCCTGTCCTGTTTCACCTCCTGTATTATCACAGCCCTGTCCTCCGAACACCAAGTTCCTCCTGATTTTGAACTCTGCAGGACCAGAGACGGCCTCACTCTCTGTAAAATTCATACTCCTAGGTCCCTCACAGGGTGTCTTGCTGCCTTTTTAGTCTAGATAGAGCAAAATAAGGCAATATACCCCTTTTTCCAGCCTCTGCTGGAATTACTAATTGAGCAACTGCCAAGACACTCTTGGTTTGCTGTAAAATTTCCCAAGGTAGATTGATGTGATAACATATTGCCTGGCTGAAAACACACACAGAGATGGGTGCAAAAGCAAATATCGCAGAGAACCATACATTTTGATTTCATTCCAGTTGAGACCATCCTTTGGCTCATGCATCTCTCCACGCCTTTGGTTCTGGAGCTCACCTTTCAAACTCAGAAAAGCAAATAGCATTTTCTTCTCCCACTATCAAACACTCACCTCCACACACACACACACACCTTACAAGAGGGGAACTCAGCATTCAGATCCTTGGCTATAAATAGTCCCTGCACCTTAGAGTTGCTAATACACAGATTTCACCTTCAGAATGTGGACTCATTTTTTCCATACTCATCTTTCCTATTTTTTTTTTTAATCATCCCTACCCATAATGCTGGCTAGCACAGAGACAGACAAAAGGGACTCAGACTTTTCCTTTTTTAAAATATATGTACGTAGGCACATATATATTTTTCATTTTTTGGATGTTTCCCTTAATCATATCTTGAATTAATGCAGGGCTTGTTCATTCGGAGCTCTCATTACCCTCTTAATTAACTGTGCACAGATGGAAAAAGTCGGAATTGCTTCACTCGAGTTGTTCTGCTAGTTTTAAAATGAGATGGCAGATGGAGGACAAGGCAGAAAGGGCTCAGCTCAGAGGTAGGAGACAAGTTTTCAAGCTGTCACAGAAACGTCAACAAACGCTCCATCTGTTTATGAGGTGTACCAGGCAGAGGCAGTTTTAAGTGCCATCCACAGACGTGAGTTCAAAGAACTCCAAACAATTAGCAGCAAAATGAAAGTTGCAGTTTGGTTTTGAGATTTACCGGGATGCTGTCAATTCCTATCCCTGACATTGGCTTCAAGAGAAGCCAGTGTGTCACTTGAGGCAATACTCATAGCATGGCAGCAGCCAGAATGAGCTCAGGACCCTCAGGGTGTGTGTTGGCTTGCTAAGGCTACATCCCTAAAGCTCTGAATACAAGCCTCAGAGAAAGGAGAGATGTTCCCAAAGGCCCTAAAGCAAGTGAGTCTCTTGAGACTGATGAAAAGCCCCCAGGGAAGCAGCTCTGAGATTGCTCCCTATGAACAGGAGCCCATGGAAAGGAAGGGTCCTCAGCTGAGGACCCCAAATGCAGACACATTCTTTGTGGAAAGAGCCTCCTCTGGCGTCAACTTTTCAGAAGTTCTCTAAATCCTAAAGGCAGGATCCCCAGCACAAACCAGTGCCAGCCTTGGAGAGGTCCAGGCAATCAGGTGTCACTGAAGCCACATGCATAAGTTGATGCAGATAAGAAAAAAACCCCCAAACTTCTACCACCTCCCTTTCTAGGGCAGCCCTTCCGGAACTGCTCCAACGGGGTATTGCATTGTTACCTTGTTGGGAAGAACATGGACACGCTGATCTGAAGGCAGGAGGGCACGGCACTCATTACCATTTTAGAGAAGCGATAGGGTAGTGTAAAACCATCTCGTCAGGGCTGTGTGTAACACAGTGGCACTGGATATTTCAATAACCCGGGAAGCCCACGAGGAACACATCTGTTTCCTAACGCAGGGGCCAACATATGAGCAGCGCACATCCATATCCAGGCGCTGCTGGTTTCTGTACGGTCAGCAGGCAGGGCTATTTGAAACAGAACTGTGCCCATGTGGCTTCCACAGAGTCAGAGATGCAAGAAGAAATACACACAACAAAGCGGCTCCGCACAGCATCTTGTGATATACTTGCTAATTCTTTTTCAAGTAACTTGAGTTCTTTTCGGGCAACACCATATGTTGCAACCATAGGAAGATCCAGGACCCAATCTACACAATCTCCTTTCAAAACTGAAAGGATGCACTTGAATTTTATTCCTCTTCAGAGGTATCAGGATCTACCTGGGGTCTAATACTTTTATTTTTTTTTTGTACTCATTAACAGTTTCCAGACACAAACTAAAAAGTTATCCTATGACAAATGTTTATAAATGACACTCCTAGAAAAAGCTGCCATGGAAAGCTTACTATTTCCTCATCATACGGTGCATCTATTTATGTGAATATTTTTATTTATATTAACTTTTTATTGTTATACCCCAGCTGCTTTTTCCTAGCTCATCTCCACCCCCTATCATGGGTCCCTACCATATGGTTAATTTTGTTTAGACCCAGTGGGGAGGGAACATACATGAACCATGAAGCGCTGTCCATCCTGAGGATACATTGATTACTAATCACAAGTTGAGAGAGGAGAGCAGAAGATCAAGTGCCCTGGTAAACCAGGAAGAAAAAAATGTCAGACCCCTCGGGGTGAGGTTAGGAGAGTTCAACAGCAAAGCTCAAAGAGCAAAGGAACACCAGTAAGAACAATTAACACTAATTAAATAATAAACAGAGTAATACACAGCACAATTGCTTACCTCTGCAACCTGCCTCCCACTTGTGCTGCCCCCAGCCAGTTGTTGCAGCCCACCCCTCCACCTCCTCCCTTATATACTGGTCATGACATCATAACGGTATCACACATCCCCTGACTGCTTCAGCTTGGGTCCCCTGGCTGGACCCCTCCCAGCTGCTGCTGAAAATTAACCACCTCCTGGCCAGGACAGCCCGGGACAACCAGGCTGCCTGGACCTCTTTGGGTCTTTGTCAAAAGCTGCTCTGCCCATGTCCACGCATCTCCATCAGCAGGGTAGTCCAGACTAGTAGCGTGCTTTGGACTACTTAATCTCCCTCCTCACTTCGCCCCAGCTCACACAGTGAAGGCGGCTTGGTGTACATCAACTGAGTTGCTTTTTGGTGAAGCACAGAACAGCCAGACTTGGGGACCAGACCAGAGGTAGCCTAAGGTAATTTCCTTCAAATGATTATAGGATGGACACCAACTGTTTTGTTCTTCACGGGTGTTCCTGTAGGGCCACTGGACTTGCCAAGCACAGACCCCAGCTCTGCTCTACATTATTCAGTTCTTCCTTGTGAGACCGACAGGATATTTTTTCTAGGTGCGCTTTGAAATGGAGGGGAAGATTTGAAAGTTAAAGTGTTATTATAGGATAGATGGGATGCAGCTCTAGTTTGCTGTGGAGAAGCTGTGCAGCTGAAGAAGCATTTTGTTCTATGACCCAGAGTACAAACCTTTTATCTGGTTTCACTTGGAGATGGAAAAGGTAGAGTTAAACCTGTGTCTGAGCTGAACCATTAAAGGGCTTTCAGCAGGATCTGAAGACCCACATGCCCAGGGGGAAACCATCTCAGTTTTGCCTTCAGTGCTGTCCATGTGTGTTCAGGCCACTCAAGACCACCAGCCCATCAAATGATGCTCAGGCTGCAGAGCTCATGGCTACTGGGAACTAAAGAGTTCTGTGAAGAGCAGACCACCAGAGGTGACACTGGGACACTGCAGCTGCCCACAGTTCATCAGAGAGGAACCTAGAAACGTCCAAGATCCTGCCAGAAAAAAGGATGGGAAAGTGATTTTCTTCAGACTGCTGCCCAGGAAGCTTAAAAGGCCCAAACCTCACAAAGCTTTTTCTCTAAGAAAAAAAAAAAAAGGAGGAAGAACTAAAGGAGAAACTGGGATAACAGCAGAAGCTAATCTCTGTGCATGTTCTCAGTCTGACAGGAAAGTACCCTTCCCAGGGGCTTCTTATCAGAGCCTCAGCTCCCTCAAGGTCACAGATCTGGGTAATTACACTCTGATAAGCACAGTCCTTGCTCATTTGCAGTTAGATACTGTGGTTCCTCATTTTCTGCTCTGAATATTGGGACAGCATCGTTGCCCCACAGCACCTGCAATAACATACTGCTGCAAACTGGTTGCAATTCAAGAGTATGACATGCAACTCTGGCATGTACACCTGAAAAAGCCATTTAAAGATCTTAGGTTCAAAATAGCAGTATGAGATGCCAGTGTTTAGAAGCCTGATATTATCAGAGGCTTGTCGACTCATCAGGTAAAGTCCTACAATCCAGATCATGAAAAAAGCCAACATCTGCTGTATTAGTCCTTTCTGGTATTGTCATTCAAATCCTGAAGTACCCACCATGGCAACACCAGCAGTGACTGGAAAGGGAAAGGATATATTCATCTCTTGGGAACCCTGCAGTGAGCTGAGATTAATCAGCCCAGGCTACTTCATCCTGGGCTGCTCATATTCTTAGTAGCTTCTTTTGCAGCTTATAAACTGCTCGGCAAAAGCAAATTGCACAATAGCATGTACCGTGGAGTTTGCTACATCACAAATATAGGACAGTCCCACCTGAATCCCATACCAGGCAGTTCTCCTGCCTCTTGGAGAACCTGCACACAGAGGTTGAGGCAAAGGACAAGATCTCCTCCTTAGCCATTACCAATCCTCAAATTCAGCAAATATCCCCCTAAGGATGATCTTTGCAGAAGCCCTCTAAGAAGCTGATCCAAATAGACCTGCTCTCAAGACAGACCACTCCAAGAGTCCTTCTGCAGCCTGTCTGGGCCAGAGGTTGCTGTGAGGAAGACTCCAAGGCATTGCTGGATTATGAATTTATTTAGTGAGTAAGCAGAGAACAGTTTCAGTTTTAGAATATTTACCCCCCTACACTCTTTTTTTCTAAATCAGGTACTTAAATCATCCCCCTGAATAATAAGGATGCTCGCCAACCCAATTTAAGGCAATTTCCATTTCAGCCCCAATATCATCCTCAAACATACTTTTCCCTTTATCAGTGGAATGGCCTGTTCTGCACAGCACCTTAAATAGAAAGTGCTACGCTAGCTAAATGCTGCCTTTCAACTATTACAATAAATACCTGACAGTGAAGAAAATAAGAAAAGAGGCAGGCAGGGACTGATCTGCCTTGTCATATGCTAGTGCCTTGGCACTGAAAGCTTTGTCAGTCCATTAGCTGCTGTTAATTTCCTTGTTCTTCATGGCAAAGGTGGCCATAATGGGTGAAGCTGCTGGAAATATCACATAAATGGGGTGATTCACAGTCAGAACTCTCCCTGTAATAAAATCCCATTTAGAAAATGTTCCCTTCACCCAAGGAAAAAAAAACCCACAACAAAACCCCTCAAGCTTCAGAGCCTGCCCTCCCCTGTTTTCTCTTGTAGGAATGCCTGACCCATCAGCATCAGACAGGAGCACAGATCTGTCCGCCTCTGAAGATTGGTCATAATTTGAAAAGGGACATCAAGTCTGATGGCCTATAATCAGTTCAGACACAACAGGTTTTATTTTATTTTTTAGTGGGACTTTTCAGACAGAACAGAAGCCAAGGCAACAGAGATAAATATAAAATGAGCATAAAATTCTTACCATTACCAGTGCCATTAGTGTGTGTGCTTGAAGTGATAGATGTGGAAAGAAACCAGCAGAGCTGACTTGAGGAGATGTAGCACACCAGGAGCCAGGACATTTTTCCCTGCAGTGCTCCCTCTTATTCAGACCTCAGAGCTCGGTTATAAACCTCCCTTTTTCTTTTTAATCGGTGAGATAGAAAGAGGTGAAGGAACACCTTAACTGAAGGGTGGTACAGCCCTTTTAAGCGTATGGAATCACCGAAAACTCCAAGAAAGTCTGAGAAGGAGTGATGTTAATGTTCAGAACAGCCCAAGATTCATAAGGAAAAAAGAAAATCCTCATTATTTACTTTTGGACAAGGTTTAAATCTCTTTAGCTATCATCATAGACGCCAGCTAGATTTGCTACCAGAGTTTGAAAAGACTTCTTCAGAATATTTAATATGAGATCTCTGCCATATTTTAATTCTGTGGAGAAGGTTGGAAGAAATACAAGGATGGGATCTCCTCCTAACAGCAATACTATATTAATTTTCCAAAGCCTAGAAGCTGCCTACTTGAGGGTTGCCTTCTCTGAATTTCTGCCCAGAGCTTTGTCCCCAACAGCAAAGCCTCTGCCAGCTTTACTGTTACAACAGTCCATACTAAATTAAGATTTGAGAGACTTAGTTTGAATATAAAGCTCAAACTCAGCTGGACAGGTAACAACTGGGGCATGAGACACTCTTAAGAACCCTTCCATACTTAGAATTCTAAAAAAAAGACCCCAAACTGAAGCGGGATATCCATCCCTTCTGGTGTCCCTGAATACCATGGCTGCTGGGCAGAAATATGTAACTTGTTGGAAGGTCAATTAATGTTCACATGATTAACTCACAAGACCTGTTACTCAATAAATTTCAAATTATCAGAACAAGAAGCATAGGTATCTCCAAATATTTTCACTGGATTAAGTAAAAGGCTTCAGTATGACGAAGGATTAATCCCCAAGTGACAGATTTGCCCAATTTTACTAGAACAGCACAGAAAATACCAGCATATCAGAATGTGCTGCTGTGACGTTTCTGAGCATGAGTCTAGTCCTTCTTAGAAGGTTAACAAGGAGGATTTGTGGTCAAGGGTTTGGTATTTCCCCTTCTGACCGGGCTGGTTAGGTAAGGTTTGTCCCTGAAAGGGCTGGATTTGGAGCGCTGTGCAGCTGTGCTTCCTGAAATATTTACTCAGTGTCCACTGGAGCAGATTGAAAAGCCATCAGCAATCACTCTAATCTTCCTGAGCAGCCTGAGTGAGCAGTGAAATGAAAGACTTCAGTAAAGTCTTCAAATAGCTGGTGAGATTAATCTTGTCAAGTGTAAACACTTCTTGAGTCAGCAGTGGGTTGGGGTGGGGACTATGAGGCCGGTCTCCTTTTTCTGACAGACCCACAATCGCCCGTTTTCTCAATTATGACAGAAGAAAAGACACACACTGTCTGGATGATATGGTAGGAAAATCTGTAATGTTAGGGAGAAACCAGACCTGCAGAGCAGTGATGTTAAAAGGCACGGGGTGTTTGTTAGCACTCTACTCCAACACACATTACTTCAGTGATGAAAAGTTTTCCCAGGAAAAAAAAAGAGGAGGGGCTCGGAGCTCCCAAAGGCTTCAACCTCCCCCTCTCAGCAGGGAAGGTTTTCAAGGGATACACATGGACAATCATATTGCTCTAGTTACAGCAGAAAACAATTGATGAGGAATGTCCCATCCTTTGCCCATATGACTCCAACCAAGGATAATCCAATAACCTTGGGAAGTGTGCTCTATTTTTTAACTCTTTAATGAGATCAGTTTTGCTTCAGCCTTGACAATCCAACTTGGAGCTTGTCTCCAAGCCAGAAGCAGGACTAATTACTAACAGTGCCAGGTCCAGAGAGATGAGTAACTACAAGACAAGCATGTCAGCTCAGTAAAGCACTTCAGCAGACAGAACCAGATCTCATTGACTTCAGTAGACCTGAGGCATGCAGTACGAGCTAAGGACATGCAGAAATGCTTTGCTGCACTGTAGCTTTGTGATCAGGGAAATACCTGACCCAAACAACTCTATCAGCCTGACACTTGGGCACCTCCCTCCTCCACTCACAGCTTAGCAGGACACAGTAAATGAAGACAGCCTAAGTGACGCAGGAATACAAAGCACTCCAGTGAATCGCTGATGCAGCCCATGCCTCTCAGCATTGCCTACACCAGACAAATAAGTATCTAAACATCTCTCATAAGCAGTACCCAGAATTGGGGCCCTAAGCACAGATCTAACTGTTGGTACCAACTATTGTGATAGTTAGAACAAGCCAAGGAAAGCAGGAATCTGGCTTGAAACCAAGCACAGGTTCTGAAGATTAAGATATTTCAGCTAATGAGGAGGTGTAGCAGAGAGAACACGAGAAAGATACAGAAGCAGCAGAAGAGAAAAGAAGGCAGTGGGGATGGCAGGCTTTGCAGGAACTCACAGCAGGGCAAGCCATGGTAGAGTCATTGTGTTCTGCTGTAAAGGGCCACAGCAGGGCCAGGCAGCAAAGGCAAAGCTGTCCTTTGCAGCACCATTGACCTCCCTTCCATGAAGTAGCCTTTCTGCCAAGGTGCCTGTGGCTCCAATGCCATAGTCCATTTGTGTATCCTTTGCAAATCTTTATGTCTTTATAATGACCTGAGTCAAATAAAAAGTCTCACACTAAGAATAATCCCATTTCTCTTCAGGACGAGACGACGTAATGAAACACAACTGGGTGCCACATCTCTGTGTCAGTATTTTTTTGACTTGTCGTAAAGTATTTATCACTTTATTAAACCCTCCTCTTTTGCAAGAGGTAGTTATCCTTATATGCAATCTCACTGTGGCGTCACTGATATTCTGCACTACTTCTGAATCTTTTGAGCAGTCCACGCAAAACCAATTCCCCAAACACATCGTAATTGAACCATCCTCGTTCAACAGTGTTTTCTCCTTTTGACAATTTCCAAAGATAAGATATAACCTCTGAGTCTTATGCCCCCCTCCCCCCAAATTTTAAAAGGAAAGTGCTATTTAGAGCTACTGGAAAGAACCAGATTAAGAGGAGAGTGATGAATGATGCACTATAAAGCAGGTAACAGCATAAAACCTTCACGTCCTCTACCCTGCGCCCCACCCCCAGCACAGTATGCAACAATCCACAGCAGGTCTTTAAGTAGCTTGAGTTTTCTACAGGCTCTCGATGCTTTTAACAGTATTTCTGCAACAGAAGACAAGCATGGCTTCAGGATCTAGGTAAGCAGAGTGATTGAAATTGGAAGGACCTCTAAAGGTCATCTGGTACAACCCCTGACTCAAAGCAAGGACAACTTCAAAGTTACATTAGATAAGCTGATAATAGTGATTATTTAGGACCCCTGCAGTCTGTCTGTATAAAACCAGCTCAGGCTGACTTGCTTTATCTTGCCTTTAGCCCTGCTTAAGTCAGACCACCTCTTTATCCCAGAGGACTACATCTCTCTAAGCCAAAGACACTCAACTCTAAAAGAGCACCATTTATTGCATTTCCTAAAGGACTCTAAGTTTAGACAATCCTCTCAAAGGCAAAAAAACCCCAACAAGTAACCCTCCAAAAAAGACAGCAAAAGGAGGAAGAGTCTCTAAACCAGAACCAGCAGGCTGAGCCAGACTAGAACCAAGATTTCATGCAGCTCCTCCCAGTTCACCCGCAGCTGAACACACATTCTTCTCTCCCAGCAACACCTGGTTCCATGAAAACACCAATATTCCATCAGAGAGAGTCTTTCCACTGACCAGCAACCTTTCCAGACTAACAAAGACTATCATTGTGCTTTACCTGGCTGTAGTTTTTGGTCTTCATCAGCTCAGGGCAGGCTGGAACCAAGTACTCCCAAGTGAGAAGGTCTGTAGCCAACTGCAAAGCTCCCCTTCAGAGGTGGCAGGGCTTAGTGCCTCCCCCTTTATAGGAAACAGGCTAATCTAATTAGCACCTGAAAACAGCAGAAATGAGGTCACTTGCTTCCTGTGTAAAGCTTAATTTTGTATAATTTATTTTTACATTTTCTAATTGAATGAATATTAATTAACTGGAGTTTAATGCAGAAGATGAAGACATTAAACTCTCATTAACAAACATGGAATCCTATTCATCCCCAAACACTTCACATCTGCAGCATTAAGTTATCAAAGAAAAAAAATCTGCTATGATTTATGCCTTTTTCCGGTGGAAAAAAAAGAGGCAATGAATCTGCTTTATCAGCTCATTATCTGCAGGGTGACACACGGCTCTGCAAGCACCCGGAGATGGGACTCGGGTTCTGGTGAGGTACTGGCTCATAAAAGCTGTGTTGTTTTGTTGCATGTAGTGGCATCAGTGAGGCTTCGAATCAGCCAGAGCACAGATCTGGGAAGTAAACACGGGCAATGTTTGTCAGTGCATGGAAATGGGCACCAGGGAGATGAATTTAGTGATGTCTTGGAACTACAAACCCCTTAGTGGGTCATCCATCTGTAGGCACGGGGCTGTTTCTCCTCCAGCATAAGATGGATGTCGAGGGGCAGTAACTCTCTACCCACTTGCAGAAATTTCCCCCACCTGTGAAATCAGCTGCAGCTCTCGAGGGGCAGTAACTCTCTACCCACTTGCAGAAATTTCCCCCACCTGTGAAATCAGCTGCAGCTCATGAAGGGATAACGGCCAGTCCAGGCAGAGCCGCTGAGCAGGGAGGTGAGGAATGAGGGCAGGCTGTTAGCAGAGACTCCTGCAGTTCCTTCAGCAGTCACCCTAGTTTCCTGAGACGGGAGATGTGTCACATTCTTCCCTGGTTCAATTTACTTTAAATATAAACACTAGGAGATGTCACTCTGCTTCCAAAAATGGAGCAGAGCTGGAATGTACTAAAAGTGTCCAAAAAAGTTATTCAGTGATTTTAAAGTGTTTCTTTCTTGTCATGTCATTTATAATTTAATTAGTGGCAGGTTGTCAAGCAATAACTATAATCTATAGATTTATGTGCTGGAGGAAAAATAGCAACCTCATTCTTAAAGCAGCAGAGCTTGCTCCTCCTGAGCTTGCTGCTGGTGGAGTTGCCATCTGCTGATAGTTCCCTGGAATATCACCTGCTCCTTTAAGCATATTCATATAAAGGAAACTGAGCACCTTTAACACTTTAAAAATTATTATTATCCTGCTATTTATTTCAGCACGTTGTACATTTCAATAGCTTTTTTCATTTTCCCCACAGAAATCTTCTCTGAAGGTGTGGTAGCCGTCACCCACCACGAGGACTGAAAATAACCAAGTGAAACTTGAGTTTGTATCTGAGAGTAAACACTAAAAGTGGCAACGATAATCAACTCTAACTTGTGAAAATAGCCTAGAGAAGTACATCGGAGAAGCAAAACCAGAGGTGACAGTGGCGACATTGAAAAGCTCAGAGACAAAACAACTAAGGTGGTGAAGTCTGTTTGATATCAACAGGAACTCAATAAGCTGGGGTGGAGAGGCAAGGCAAGCTGGAAACCTGGTAGAAAACAAAGCAAAGAAAGACCAGCCACAATGCCCTGCAAACATACCTCAGCTGAAGCAGAAAATTGAGTTGTTGATAACAAATAGGAAACTGGCACCCGAGCAATAACCTGCTGTGACACCCAGGAACCTGAAAATGCAAAATTCCTCTACTGCTCTCCTTTGGAGAGGACAAAAGACAGCGGTGATTTAACCAGGCTCGTTTTACTGCCGAATCTGTTGTCAAACCCAAACAGCTGAGAAACAGAACTAGCAAAATCTCACCACGAGAGACATGAGGGTAGAAAGGGATACAGAGCCAGATCCAAAAGCAGAGTGAACGGCACCTTTTCTTTGACGTGAACACACCCAGAAAGCCAAAGCAACTTTTAACACCAGAGCTACGCTTTATTTGAACCCAATCTGGAATTTTTTGAAATGGAGTGAGACAGCTTAAAATAAGTCGGAAACAAGCTTCCTTCAGGCTAACTCTCACTGTTAGGAGCTTCTTCATTTGCAGTTACCTCCGCTCATACTGCTCGTCTCCCTAAGAGTCCCTGCAGCATTCAGGCCTGTCTCACACATGGCAATCTCAGTTGCCCTCATGGATGGTACAGCTTTTACATAAAAGGAATGAAGATTAGCATCAAACTCTGAGAAACTTATCCCTCCTTGTTCAACATAAAACATTCAGGCCTACCGAAAATATTTTGACTGGGACATTTCATTGAAAAGGAAGTAAAAAAGGGCAGTAGAGAACCTCATATACACCTGAGTATATTTATTTTCCTTGAAAGGGAGTTTCCTATGAAACAAAACACCCAGTGCCTGCCCAGCTCCCCCCTCTCTGTGCTCAATTCTGTGACATGACACAAAACTGATTCTCCCCAACTTCTGGCAGTGATATTGTCAGCTTGGTTTTAATGAAATATGAATATCCTGGCAACATAATCCCTGCTCCTGAAAATCACGTCAAAGCGACTATGCACTTGGACTTGCTATCGCCTGCATAGATACAAACATGGACTATTGCTTGCGTGTCTCAGGATTTTACAGGACACCTCAAGGATGTTGCTGCAGAACTGAAAGGCAGCGAGCAAAATAAAATAAGGATGTTCTCTGCAATAGTTTCACAAAGGCAATTGTATGATTCAAGGACTCACTGAACATCACTGAGTGAAAAAGACCTACTAGAAAAACCCAACTAAAATCTCACAGTTAAATGGTCAATTTACCGCCTATAAAGCTACCAGCCTGCTCTGGACTTTTGGTGATAAATGTGCAGGCTTCCGCTAAGGGATACATGTTTGTAGTCTTCAGGAGATAGGAGATCCTCCAAGAGCCAGTATCAGGTAAACTTATATTTCTGTAGACAGAAGCATAGTGTAGAGAGCAACCAGCAAAGGAACCACCAAATCCCTCAGGACTGGTGAGCAAAGATACAATAATAAGCTTGCAGTGTGCATCCGAAGGATCACAGAATCACAGAATCGTTTCGGTTCGAAAAGAACTTTGAGATCATTAAGTCCAAAAATTAATCCAACACTGCCAAGTCTGCCACTAAACCATGTCCATCAGGACCTCATCTATCTGTCCTTCAAATACCTCCAGGGATGGGGACTCCACCACCTCTCTGGGCAGCCTGGGCCACAGCTTAAACAACCCTTAAAGTGAAGAAGTTTTTCCTGGTGTAAAGCTCTGCTCTGGTGATGGGCAGGGAGTGATACATCACCTCTGGGTTAGGGAAGGCTAGAGCTGTGCTGGGGATGGGACTGGGGCTGGAAAGGAATTAAATAAGAGACTTAAAGAGTGAAATGAGATTGATGCTATTAAGCACTATCGTTTAGTACTCCTGAGTGCTGTGGGATGGTTTGCACCACTATAAGTGGGTACAAGGTTGGAGTAGGACATGCCCATTCTGGTTTGGTAGTTGTAGGCGCTGCTGGTGTAAATAACCGTGCAATGTGCTGGGCATCCGAGCATCTGAGCCACCAGGGCTGTGGTTTTTGCAGGTAAGTCAGAAAGAATTTTCAGAAACGGCTGATGTGAACCAAACTCCAGCTCTGTTTGAGAGGCTAATGGGTGATCACCCCAACAAGCTCACAAGAGGGCTGGTGTCAATCTGCGGGGCACATTTTAAAGGAGGAGTAAGAGCAGCAAGACTCCATGGAGGGGACAGGAATAACAAGGGTTAGAAGGTGTTCGACAAAATCTGTAAAAGAAGAATTGAGGGGACAGGAGGAGTCACATGGCCAGAGCACAGTCCTTCTCTTTCTCTACGGGATTAGAGAGGAGAGTTGTAACAGCAGAGGGGTTTGGTGTGTGCGAACCCCTGTTGCCCTCCCTGTTAGTCCAACCCAACCTTCCCTTTGCCGGGGGCAGCCCAGGGTAGGTTAGGGAGAGGGCCTGCATAGCAGGAAATGGTGGCCAGTATTTCTGCAGGAAGAAGGATATTTTTGCCCTCCTAGGAGACGGAAAGCAGGTTTGTGGTTGGCAAAAGCAGATCTGAAAGAAGCCCAGCTGCTACCCGTGAACATCACAGGCAAAAGGTGGGATCAACAGAGGAGAAAGCTGCTGTAAGTGTGGTAGTAATCACCCACTATGAGGGCTGAAAAGAACCAAACTAAAACATAGAGAGACCTGGCAGATATGTCTGGAGGTGACCAGGGATGAATACTAGGCAGCGATAACATGCAAGTTGATGGATGTGAGCACATGACACGCTACCTGGTGTCAGTGCTGCACCAGATGTGGAATTATTGTAAGAGAAGGAAGGAGAGTTTTTTATGGGGAGTATAAACCTGGTGGAATATTTTGGCCTCTATTTTTTTTTTTAAAAAAAAAGACAAATCCAGTATGTGCTTTTTTGAAAATAGTGTTTCATAAAGCACTTCTGCTTCTGCATTTGAAGTTTCAAAAGATGAAAAGCATTTTTCTGAAAATCAAAATTCAGGACAAAAGACAGAGCAAAAACTGGTTTTGTGTTCTCACATTAAACTTTTTTTTTTTAGCAGAAGGAGGGTGAGTTTTGAAAATTTTTCAACCATCTCTGTCAGTAAAATGAGATATTAAAAAAAAAAGAATTACAGCACATCTGTTAATCATGACACCTTGAATGTTTTCTTATCTCATTTTGGTTTTATGTTACATCTCTTTTCCTCTAAATTTCATCTGCTTTTTCTGCCTTGGTTGTAAACTCTTCACAGCAGGGACTGTTTTCTTATAATGCATTTGTCCAGCACCTCACATGTTGTGAACACTAATGCGATGTGAATAATATATGGCACTCCTCTCCTGAGCAAAAGATAAAACTCCAAAGCAAAAGCAGATGATGATGGCTTTGTGACAGTGAAACACAAATTCAAGACAAACCTCGCTGCAGCATGAGGTCTCCATTGTGGCTCATGAAAGTAAACGCCAAATGGTCTTACTGTAACATAGATGATCTCTAAATCATCCCAGGCTATGCAGTTGCTACACATAATGCTCCTAAAAAAACCAACAACCCAAACTCTTCTCCATCTAAAAATGCAGTGTGAAGTTTTATTGGAGTTAGCTCCTGCCAAGAATAGCACAGAGCCGCCTGCATGAAACATCTGCTCGCATAGAGCGAGAGCAAAAACATCTGGCAACAGTAGCTCACCCCCCCACCTGCCTTACCTATGCTAATTCTCTAAAAAGGTGGAAATAATGTGGCTTTTATAGCAATGCCTCAGTGGTTGGAAATAAAGTGGGAGGAAGTATTTTCCCTAAGGCATCAGCTTCTGAAGAAACCCACAGCTTGCAAGGAAAACTTCACCCATGTGAGTTTTTCTCTCTTACTGTCTAACACCCAGATACTCGTATCTTTTCCACTTGTCTTCATGGCTGCTCTTGTATGAAGTGTCGTCCATCATCAGCAACAAGTCTAGGTCCCAAAAACACTGTCATCATGTAAGAGAGCAAAGTGCCTTCACATCTCAGAAGAGATATCACTTCATCTTCTCTGACTAGAAAGCAGCCTGGCTTCTGTTCCTAGTAAATTCACGTCTTGCTTTCCGGCTTGTTGCTTCATGTTTAAAGCAGGACACAAGCGAGACAGACTCAAAACTGTTGTAGAAGACTTTGTTACAAAAGGCAATGACAGCTGGAGACATGATAGGATTTTTAACAAAAGATGGAGGAGGAAACGGATCTCCTAATGCAGCAGGGAGAGCTATCACTTAGCAAGGATAAACGGGTCCAAGATACCTTAAATTTGTCCTCTTCTCTAATTCTGGAAGAAAACAGATGACAACCATTCCAGCATCAGTGTTTGGAGATATACAACAAAAGGAAAAGGTTTTATTAACACTGGAAATGTACTCGTAGCTTGGATTTCCTTTTCAACACCCAGCTTGTTCATCTCACAGCTCAATGAACTGTTAACATCACATATTTCTTCTGTTCCAGCAGCAAGTCCAGTTACTTTGGTTTCTGCTAACTGCAGACAGATGAGATTCAGCCTTCCCAGGGAGACAAGGAAAGGGGGAGAGAACACAGAGTGGGAGGAAGGGGATGAGACCCTAGGTCTCAATAGACAGCCAGCAACCTTGACGAGTCACAGATTGGACTTTTTGAGGTATTCCTGAGCTGAATGCTGCAGCTTTTCTATTCTTTGTGCATAACGTGCATCTGAGTTTCGGCATTAACGTGTTTTTAAGCAGAGCCAATCCCTTAGCACTCAATAAGGCTGGAGAGCATCAGCTAAGTAGCTAAATAATGGAATACTGCTTTATGTTTCACATTCTGTAGCAGACATACTCCCCTGTCCTTTAATAGCCCGATCCAGCCTGCCCTTCCAGACAAAGACCAGGAAATGTCCTTGTCCTGTTGTTCATAAGTACAATGGGCAACAACTTTCGATAATAAAAACGCCAGACTCCCCAACTTAAAATGAAGTCAATATTCTGTAAATAAACAGTAAGTTACAACAGTAAATTACAGCTGTAAATAAAAAGTTCACAGTCTAAGTAAAGGAAAGTTGCAAGGGCAGACACTGGCATTGTCTGTATTTCCAGACAACTCTATTTTGCTTTTATCCTCCATCTTTTGCCACAATGTCCTTTTTTGTATGTGTGTTTGAGCAATGAAAATGTGGAGAAATTAGACAACTCACCCATGCAGCTGAGGAAGAACAGAATGGTCTTGAAGGGTGGCCTTGTGCCTCTTTCGTATCTACCTCTTGTCTGAGATGGTTCCAATAGCACCAGACCTGGTGGAAATCCCTTTAGCTCCAGGTATTCCAGTGTTGGATTCAGTCTCTGGCCTCATTTCTTAAGGAGAAAGAAAATCTGAAGAGCAGAAAAGAAAAAGTAGTAAGAGTCTGGGCTCATTTCTTCTAGCAATAATGTAGATATTTCAGTACAAACTTAAATCAGTTTAACAAGAAATGCTTGCTGGACACAAACGTGTCATAAATACAGAAGGTTTGAGCTGACCTTGAAGGTGTTTGGCGGGTGAAGGCAGCCTCTGGCTCTAATCCTTTCTTCTAAACCCTCCCTGATTTCCTGTCAAAACTGTTCCGGGCACCCTAATCTGGTAGAGTTATGTATGTGAAAAGATGAATGAACTTTTACTTTCAAATGACAACTCCACTTGTGACCCACTGAACTTTCTGAACACTCTTACTTTTGGAGACCAATCCCATGGTTTTTATGTCACTAAGCTGGGAAAGAGGCAGCTAATGTTCTATTTTTGATCACTGAATTGAAGGGAGATACTGCTAACATCCAACCCCTCTGATACAGTGACATTTGACCTCAGTCTCACACAGAAGATGGAATCCAGCATCACGCGGGAATTGCAAAAGATAATATTTTTGTCTAAACATTAGTTCCTCACACATTTCCCCAAGGAAGAGA
>WEIS01018817.1:0-10730 GCA_013389965.1 Todus mexicanus | reverse complement strand
GGTGGTGAGACACAAACAGGTTGCCCATGGAAGTTGTGGGTGCTCCATCACTGAATGAGTTCAAATCTAGGTTGGATGGCCTTCAGCAACCTGGTTTAGTGGGAGGTGTCCCTGCCAGAGCAGGGAGTTGCAACTAGATAATCTTTGAGGACACTTCCAACCCAAACCATTTTATGATTCTATGATTGTTTGGAACTAAAGGTCCTGCTGTCTGTCAGTGGTAAGAGTGGTGACTGCTTCAGCAAGAGACTCAGAAAATTTCCAACTAGTGCATGACAGGTATGAGTATGGAATTACAGTCAAGTCATTGCTTCATCTTACTTATTTGACATTAGAACTGTACATTCTTTTCTGATCCACAAGAAATTTATGAGAATTAGTTTCAAAAAGTAATGCTTTATAAGAGCACTTAATGAATCAAAGCATGTTTTCCTGAAAATATTTTATAATCAAGAAGTTTGTAGTTCAGGTCTGATCCTGTGTAGATCACAGAAATCAAGGTACAGAACATGACTTTAACAAGGCAAGAGACTTTTTTGCACCTAGCTGCTGCACAGGCACAACACACTAGCCTTGTCTTATGGGGAGCAAGAAAAGCCCTGTGAATGACAAGCACACTATCCATACTGTTCCACACATTATTTGTCACGGCTCTCTTCATGGTAGGTATTTTCTCTTGGGCCTATTAGCTGAATGGGGTACTGTGGCTTGGGTTTGAGAATTTCAATGCCTTCCTTTATCTTTGAACAAGATACTGAGAAAGAGAAGATGTATTCCTAGAAAAACAGCACACTCACCTGAGACAAAACACTAGAATTTTTCATCACTCTTTCCTTAGCCCCTGAATAGAGCCACAGTCCTGCCAACCTGCATAGCTCTCCCCTATAGGCAAGGTATGCTTTACAGGGTTGATAAAGAGGGATCACCTCTGATACAGAAGCCTGATTCCTGAAACTGATTTAAGTACTTCAGTATTTTTACCCTGCTAAAGAAGGACTTATCCACCATCACACATCTCAGGTTATCAAAACTACGTTCTCATCTATGAGTCACAACAGCTTACCTAATATAAAGTATCTTTCTACAAGGTATTATGGAATTTCTTGGTTAGAAGCAAGTGTTTAATAGAAACATGTATTATATTCAAGAGCCATCACCTTATTTCACTTTAAGAATCTAGATCATCGATTTATCCCCTAAAAGACACTAGTCAGAATAGGTGCATAAGAAGAGGAATTAATAAAGTAGTCTAAGGAAGTTAAGTGTCCAACTTCCCTTGCAGTCCTCAAAGTCTCAGCTTCAGTGATAACTGAGTCCTACAACTGACCAAAAAGACCTGGTACCATGTGGGCATGCATGTCCATTAAAAGTTTTTCTAGTATGGAATCGAATGCTGGGCATTCACAACAGCATGTTGTGCTCAATACACAACTGTTGCATATGTATCCTGTAGATGAGATTGGCAGTGTTTTTTCAAATTGTACTTTCTGAAATTGAGCTACAAATGCAGCTTAAAATTAACAGTCCATCCTTCCCCTCTCTGCCCTACCCCATCCCTCCTCACCCCAAAAAAAGCAACAAAACAGTAGCTTTTAGTTTTCATCTACAGAGAAGGCCTAAAGTCTGACAGACAAAACTCAGGTGTAACAAGCAGGCCAAGAACAAAATTCAATTGTGCCTTTTGAGAAAGGGTTTGTTATCTCTATTCAATTCATTACCCATGAAGATACTTCTTGAATTATCTTACTTTACAATATTTTATGACCAACTCAAATCCAGTCATAAGCTGTGGCAATGAACATACCCACATTCTTAAAGGTATCTGAAGCAAATAAGCCTATAGTTTAGGGGCAACTCATGTTGTTACATGATCTGCAATTATTTATCTTTTTTAGTGTTTTATATATCCAAATACTTTTACATCAAAATAGTTACATATTGCCTTAAAATACTGCATCAGTATTTAATCTGCTCTTGATGCATAGCAATAGCAAAGAGTAAAATTTTAAAAACTATAGAAATGCAAGAAGACAGCAAACGGACAACTTTAAAGTATAACATCTATGATTAATACATAGGCTGTTAAATGATTAGTAATAAGATTAGTTTGCATCTTTCCTGCCCAATAGATACTTAAAGTAATTGCATTTTGCAAACTGCATTATCATCACTTCATATTCTTCATGATGTCATGGGACAGCAAGGCAGACTCAGCAGTTTCTCCTGAGCCTGCTTTGATTTTTTTTCTTTAAGAATCAATTCTCTGGCAACATTAGATACTCTGATATGCAGGCTATCAGCAGTGCTCATAAAACATCCATCTAACTACACTAAAAATTACACAGCATTTGTATTACTTCTCTGCAACAATTCCCAGATTAAAGATGATGAGAAATGTCACACCTAAATGTGAATTGGTTTAATTGTTTTAATTGTATCCTAGGAAAATTAACACACTTTGAAAAAGAAATGGAAAATCTTTATCTAAGGAAATGACACTTCAAAGGTGGACTCTTCCTTCTCTGCCCTCTTCACACTGCAGTCAAAAGAGCTGCAATTTTGCCATTACTGCTAGGTCTGCTGCAAACTTACTGCAGTAAATGGTAATCTACCCACAAGGTCCACTCAGCACTCAAGTCAATTTCAGGAATATTTTCTATGTGAGTGATAGGATTTAATTTATTTGGACTGAGAGCACCAACATTTCTATTTATTCGATATTATTATGATTGAAGCATAAACTAGCAACTTTTCAGAAACAGGTCTGTTTAATATGTAGACTTATGATTTTAAGTGTAAGCCTGTTTAAGTCCAAACTGTTGGTTCTTACACAAAATAGACAGGTAAGTTAGATGGAAGTCAAGTAGACAGCACACACTGCCCAATAATTCAACAGTACTTTTGTTTGAAAAAAAACCCACAAATGCCTACTAGTACTAGACCTATCCATGTGCATCTGGCAGGATAGGGGTGTGGTCCTGGAGGGTAAGGGAAGGAGGGGAAGAGTTCTCCTGCCAGTGTATCAGGATACTCTGGCATAAGCACAATAAGTATTCTTGGCTGTTACTGTCTAGAGAATCTTCATCTAATGAATACAGCTTCAGCTAATACACCTGATAGCTCATAAATGGCTCCTTCTTTAAGTGGTTTCAAATCCTCTCCTGTATTCTACCAGCCAAGTACTAAGCTGCATAATACAGTGACTTGAGACTCATCATGCTTTGAAATGCTTCAGACAAATATGAGGTATATTTCAAAATCCCAAAGCCTTAAATGCATCTGTGAACAGCCTGACTAAGCAGTAGTGACATATCACACATTGTTTTAAAAGCTGGACTTCGACTCAGTTTGCTACATGTCACTTAAATGCAGAAGCTTCAGCTGGAAGATAAGGGACTAGGTTTCTTCAACCACACATGGACTTCTGCACTGAGACTAGTAATGCAAGATGCATCCCGTGGATAAGTAAACTTCACTATTCCTTAAAATAACAAAGTGTTACATAGTATTCATGTAAATTATTAAACCAGGACTGTATCACATATAACTGTACATTACCCGTTACAACAGAGGCAGATTAAATGTTTCAGCATACACTTCAGGCAGGCAAGCTTTTTCAGAATGTCAGAAGTACTACTATGCAGCTATTGTTTCCTGGAAGACACAGTTTCGTCAGAAGTACTACTCTGCAGCTATTGTTTCCTGGAAGACACAGTTTCATCAAAAGCCCAACAGCACATCTCAGTTCTGCACGTGAACTTGCTTCAAGTAAGACATCACCAAAATGGTCAGTGACTGTACTCCATCAGCAACTAAGAACATTATCTGCATTCAGCAACCAAATGTTTACTACAAAACAAACAAACAAAAAAACCACACCCCAAAAAAGTCTTCTTTACAGGCTTCCATCCAGCCTTTGAAACAACTGTATACAAGTAATTTGCATTGTCCTGGTGTCAGTTTGTAAAGAGAGATGTTCTTACCTACTATACACAAATTTATACACATAACTTGTTAGCAAGTGCAGTGAAGTGTGTAAATCTTTGTTTCAAGACAAATATATGGATGTGCTTTTACACATAACATGCCTCCGAGAGCCTGTTAGCTTTAGCTTGGAGGGTTTGACCCAAAGTGCAATTAAAAATAGCCTTTTCATTAAATTTTGCAGCTTCTGAGCACATGCACCTTTGCGCTAGAAATGCACAACGTGATCCTGTAACTCTGAAATCAAACCTAAGCTCAAGTGTTAGAGATTTCTTAAGTATTGTCTTCTCCTCGGTTTTGAGAGCTGTAGATACATCCGCACATAACAAAACTATTTAAAAGTTTGGGTTTTCCTCCTAGCTCTATTACAAACAAGGAAGATGCATTCCTGTACAAATGCAAACAAATGTCAAAGTATAGTTGATCCTCAGAAAGACACTGTAGCAAGGATACGCTCAATCTTTTTGAACAGTAAAACCGGAGCCACATTTTCAGGCACCGAACCACAGCTGCCTGTACAAGACAACAGCATGGGCAGGAACCGACTTCAGACCGCTGCAAAAGTTTGATAGCCTAGCTTTCTGTTTCTTAAGACCCAAACCTATAGCTGTCCCCAGCTCTGACGAGTACACTAGTCCCAGGCGAGCCTCGCTCGNCGCACCGCCCCCCGCCGCCCCCCGGCAAGCCCCGACGGCAGCCGGACGCTGCCCATGCCCCGGCCCCAGCCCTGCCCTGGGGGCGGGCTGGGGGCGGGGGTAGAGCCCAGGGGATGGCAGGGGCGCNTGCAAGATGCATCCCGTGGATAAGTAAACTTCACTATTCCTTAAAATAACAAAGTGTTACATAGTATTCATGTAAATTATTAAACCAGGACTGTATCACATATAACTGTACATTACCCGTTACAACAGAGGCAGATTAAATGTTTCAGCATACACTTCAGGCAGGCAAGCTTTTTCAGAATGTCAGAAGTACTACTATGCAGCTATTGTTTCCTGGAAGACACAGTTTCGTCAGAAGTACTACTCTGCAGCTATTGTTTCCTGGAAGACACAGTTTCATCAAAAGCCCAACAGCACATCTCAGTTCTGCACGTGAACTTGCTTCAAGTAAGACATCACCAAAATGGTCAGTGACTGTACTCCATCAGCAACTAAGAACATTATCTGCATTCAGCAACCAAATGTTTACTACAAAACAAACAAACAAAAAAACCACACCCCAAAAAAGTCTTCTTTACAGGCTTCCATCCAGCCTTTGAAACAACTGTATACAAGTAATTTGCATTGTCCTGGTGTCAGTTTGTAAAGAGAGATGTTCTTACCTACTATACACAAATTTATACACATAACTTGTTAGCAAGTGCAGTGAAGTGTGTAAATCTTTGTTTCAAGACAAATATATGGATGTGCTTTTACACATAACATGCCTCCGAGAGCCTGTTAGCTTTAGCTTGGAGGGTTTGACCCAAAGTGCAATTAAAAATAGCCTTTTCATTAAATTTTGCAGCTTCTGAGCACATGCACCTTTGCGCTAGAAATGCACAACGTGATCCTGTAACTCTGAAATCAAACCTAAGCTCAAGTGTTAGAGATTTCTTAAGTATTGTCTTCTCCTCGGTTTTGAGAGCTGTAGATACATCCGCACATAACAAAACTATTTAAAAGTTTGGGTTTTCCTCCTAGCTCTATTACAAACAAGGAAGATGCATTCCTGTACAAATGCAAACAAATGTCAAAGTATAGTTGATCCTCAGAAAGACACTGTAGCAAGGATACGCTCAATCTTTTTGAACAGTAAAACCGGAGCCACATTTTCAGGCACCGAACCACAGCTGCCTGTACAAGACAACAGCATGGGCAGGAACCGACTTCAGACCGCTGCAAAAGTTTGATAGCCTAGCTTTCTGTTTCTTAAGACCCAAACCTATAGCTGTCCCCAGCTCTGACGAGTACACTAGTCCCAGGCGAGCCTCGCTCGGCCAGGACACGCTTCCTAAAGCCAACGCTGCAGCGAGAGCTTCTTCGAAGCCGCAGAGGTGTAGGTGCGCCAAGCCAGCTCTCCCGGAGCCGGTTTCACGGCTCGCCTCCAACACGCGGGTCATTTAACGAGCGGCTTTGGTCCCAGATCTTCCTCTCCGTGGCTTCTGTGAGCGCTGAATTCCCGCACCGGCCCCGCACTGACCGCGCCCCACGCCTCCCCTCGCCCCACGCCGGTCCCGGCCCCCGCACTCACCGCTGAGGACGCGCCCGGCGAGCCCCCCNGGGTCCCGCCTGGGGCCGTGGGGTGCGGGTCCCGTCGGGTACAGCTCGATTTAGGGTGGGCAAGAGATTGGTGTCCGAGGGGCGCCCTCCCTCTCCTCGCCGTGCGCCGTGGAGCCGGGCAGGGAGCGGCGAAGGTGCCTGGTGCCGGGCGGCCGAGTCGCCGCCGTCGGGGCTGTCGCTGCCCACTCTGAGCTGAGGCTCTCGGAGGGGCGGCTGCTGTCAGTCCCCCCGCCGTCGGGTCGTTGGGGGTTAGTGACTGTCTCACGGGATGGTGGATGCGATCAAGACTCGGGTCCGTATGGATTTCGTATCTGTTAACGGCTTTATAGACTTTCTTGGACTGTGTTTTCCTTGGCAAGAGTAGAAATGTAGAATTGCCAACTTAAAAATGTATAAATATACAGTCATATATACAGGTATATATAGTGGCAAATCCCCTTTTCGTACTGCCTTAGAAGATACTGTACTCAAATTCACATTACTGTCACTCTGAAAAGACACTGTGGTAATTCTTTGGACTTCTTCAAAGGAACACTTTAAATACTTTGTTCTTCAGAGACGTTGTTAAGCGTGGGTTTTTTCCTACTAACACACATTGTAGATTTCTTTTATTACTTGTGCACTTGTGAATGATTTTAAATGGGATAGATCATTACAGACAGGTTTAAAGGATGACTTCAGTTGTCTAAGCCTAGTGGCTTCAAACCGAGAGAAGGCAGATTTAAACTAGAAATGAGGAAGAAGTTCATCACTCTAAAGCTGGTGAGACACTGGAACAGGTTTCCCAGGAAGGTGTGGATGCTCCATCACTGGATTTGTTCAAGACTAGCCGGGATGGGGCTTTGAGCAACCTGGTCTAGTGGGAGGTGCCGTTGTCTCTGCAGGGGCTGGATCTAGATGATCGTTAAGGTCCCTTCCGAAACAAACCATTCTATGATTCTGTGATCTTGTATGCAAATGTCTTGATGGTTTGCCAGTCAACTTCATCTTTCTCAGAACTCAGCAAGGTATCATATATTTCTGGCATATTGGTAAGTCATTTTCCATTCGGATGTTTATAGCCAGGTTTTGAAGTCAATACATCTCAGATTGCTATGGATTTTAACACACTTGATGGATTTCCTAACTACCTTGAAACTACCTGAGATCGGTTTCTTACTAAAAAAATCCTTGACATTTATAAGTAGCAATGGAAAATTATTTCAGGCATTACTGTGCTTTGTTTCCAACTTTTTCGATTTAATAGCAGTGTTATTTATTTGTTTGACTGATACAGATCTTCCCCATGTGGATTTTAGTCTTCCAAGCCAATAACTAATTTTTTGTGCATGTTTAGGTAAGTTGAACTGTGATCTAAAAATGGGCGCACTGAACAATAGATTCTGAAATGGAGAAATTACCTTAAATCTCCATAGCATCTGAGATTCAACCTTTTCTTCCTGTAAAGCTGATGGTATGCAGAAAGAGCATGACCAAAACATATAACAAGTACAATAGGAATTCTAAAACATATTTGATTACCAAAGGCTTTCAGCTCTGTGTTTTTAACCTTCTCCTGTGTAGGTTTATGAGTTCAAGTTTATCTGAATTGTTTTGTATTTCAAGTAATGACCAGTCAAAGGAGGTGGGGAAATTAGAAAAATGTTAGAAGTTTTCCAGAGCGTGAAGTCTCCTACTGTCTCAGGAATGACATATGGATAGCAAGGGATGAAACCCTCCAAACTGGTGGGAAACTCATGGTGAATACCAGCCATAGATACCAAAAAGGTCTTCTTTCTTTTTTTAAGCCTTTGCAAAACTTTATTAGCTCATTGGCTCCTAAAGCCACTTTGAAATGAAATAGTCTTATATTCACATAGCTAAAGAAACTCTCCAGACACCCACAACATGATCTTTTTTCCACTGGAATTAGCAACATGCAGAGGGAAACAAAACTAATTCTGTCCTTAGGAGATTATGCATCACTTTTTTGTCATACTTTATGCTGGTTTATTAGCCAAAATTGTATATACAGTTACTGTTCCTGGCATTCTGCTGATCTTTGCTGCACATCTCATCACACAAGTCTCTTGGGGAAAAAAAAAAAAAAAAAAGAGTAAGTGCAGTTGTATTGAGACCAAACTGCATCTTCATAATTATCTCCAGAAACTTTCCAGCCTTGTCTTCATCTTACCTGCAACCACTTGCTGCTTTCTTTCCTGCAGAAAGAAAGCACGGAGCCCTGTGATACTACATCAGAGGAGCTTTCCTTAATGGTGACAATTGACACCAGCTAAGAATCTACCTATTAAACTGTCTACTTCTCCCCATTCCTTTCATACCTGAAATATATTTCTCTTTTTCAGGAAATGATGATTTCACTTTCAGTTAAAAATAATTGATTCCCAGGCCTAGCAACTGCATTATTTGCAATTGTACACCTGGACTTTCTTAACAATGGAAACAGCACTAACTGCTGGCACCAGGTTTATGGTCTTTATAATATATCCACTCTGTTTGATACTGTGGTTTCACGCACCATCAGACATGGTAGCATTGTGAAGCAACTGAGTAACCTAGAATTTTAACAAATTACAGTCATTGTATTACAGCTCAAAAAACCTAGTAATGCATATGTAAAGGTTCTGATACCCAGAATATGAATAACTTATAGTGCATTAGAAGTCTATAATGACTATTGCTAAATCCTAATTTCTTGTACATCCATGAAACAACTGTTTGAATGGCAGACTGTCTTCTCTGGCATTATTTTACTGCCTTGCAAGGTTTTATTTCCTAATCTGGAGAATACAAAATTAGAAAGTGAATAGATTAGCTGAACATAAAGCTTTCCAAATATTGCCATCTTCAAATCAGAACTGAGTACTTAGAATTATAAGGCAATTTTTAGTCTAAGTCAGATTATTCGCCAAATCACAGAAGAAAATGGGTAAACTGGAGCAGTTTTGTTCCATAAGGTAGCTAAGTCATTGGATCTTAGTGGTATTTAGCCTATATATTTGTGAACAGATACGATCATTAAATGCTGATGTCTTTCTCTTTATTGCTTTTTAAACATTTTAAAGACCAGATTCTGCCAATCTTAAAGGATGATTAGTATTTAGTATCACTAACCAATTTTCAAACAAACCTAGGAGAAAAAAAAAAAAGGAAATTAAGTTGGAATAGCTACCCTTTAGGGTGGGTTAAGAGTTCCTCCATTTCACCATTCACCAAAGTGGCAGTGCTCTATATTTCACTTTTGTGAGGTGCTGTTTAAAATTTGAGTTACAGCTGTTTGCTCAGTTTGTATCTCAGCAGTGATTATTTTCATTTTCATTTCAGTTTTCCCAGTCATATCTAAAATTCTTCTGTCATTTGCCCATAAACCTAGATGATGCAGTCTGTCAAGCTGCCCTACTATACAACTGAAAGTAAGAGAAAAGAGTTTTGTGCATATACCATGTGCAATGTCTTGCACATGGGTAATTTATTAAATAACTTTACTAGACCTCTATCAATTTGATATCTCATTGGCTTCCAAAAATGGTTTAAGTTACTTAGCTTCTCCTGCCAATTTTCTTGGAACTATAATAGCATTATATTTTTAATGGGGTTTTTTTTAGTATTCTATAGTTATGGAAAAAAATCAGTACAGATACTAAAAACATTTAAGAAGATGTAAAATGTACTAGAGGAGGGAAGGGATTAGAGAAATTTTAAGCTCCCTTCACCCCCCTTTAGCAGCATCTGAAGTACCATCCACCCATAAAGGTAATATGAGTCAAAAGAAAAAGAGGAATAGGAGAGAAGAAAGAAAATATACCATTGTTTGTTATTTAAATGTCTAATAATGTACGCCTAGCCTGCACAGTACAGTGCCACTTAGAAATTCCCAAACTACTTGCAAGCTAGTAGTCTGTGTAGCTGGGGCCAGTTAGATACACTGGNTGGGGCCAGTTAGATACACTGGCTTGCACTGTGATATCCCAGATAGAATGGCTCTGTTCCCACCTAAATCTGTCCAGCTCTGAAGCCAGCTAATTCAGCATTAACTCGGGTATTTCTGCATAGTGCTGCATTGCACAGTGCAAAATGCCATTGTGGCTGTATGTGCAATGCAGTAAAGACTGACAGTTACGCCAGGTTCTGCCAAGGAGCACCAAAGTAATTTAATTTCCTTCGATTATAATCCATTTAGATGTAACATATAGCAGAAGTAGTTTAAAAAAAAGAAAAGAAAAAGTGAACAAAACATTTTAGATAAACAGGGTTTCCTAAAGGCCGCAGGACATTTTTTACATATTAGCACAAAAATCGTAAGTTCACAGATTTTTCAAGAATTCTTAAAGTATATCTTGTATCTACTAAAATAAGATGTGTCGTGTCCTTCCCCCCCCCATTAAAATCCCATTGAATCTAGTTCTTCAGCAAAATCTTCATGGCTGCAGACCAAATTTATTAATATTTTTTGGATTTGGATCAGACTAATCAGAAAAATGA
>WEIS01018816.1:0-11312 GCA_013389965.1 Todus mexicanus | reverse complement strand
GAGCAGGATCACCTAGACCAAGCAGTGCACTTTTATGCTCCAGTTTCTCGTCTGCATTCAGCAGGAAACCAGTTTCATATTCTGGTTTCTCGTCTGCATTCAGCAGGAAACCAGTTTCCCTCTAAATCACACAAGTCCTTCCCAATTTGCAAGGTCCCACCTCTCATCTGAGCTGACTTACCGGCACCGAGCAGTAACTGTGATTCACTTTCACCGCAATATTCGGAGGGTACTGATCCTCCTGTGGAGAACTAGTGTCCGTGTAACAGATTCTGTAAAGAAACGACACGTCTCTCAGCATTCAAAGCTTGCTGCACACCCCCAGCAGCCAAACGTCACCACACCAACCCCTCCTCCCTCGTCTGGTTGCAGCAAAGCCAGTTCCACGTGGCTCTCCTGCATCAGACACCGGCTGACACCTGGGCAGTGGGAGCTGATGCCGCCGATTCCCACCGCAGCGCCAACTCGAGCAGTAGGTGTAGGAAGAGGTTGGGAAGTAGAGTTTAAGAGCTCGTGTTGGGCGTGTGGACCAACAATTTACTCTAAATTATCTTTGGGGCTACAAAAACCATGCTGGAAGTTGGTATTTTTTGGTAGCGTGTTCCCTCCCTCCCTGCTCTTCACCTGATGTCAGAATAACCACTCAGAACAATCAGCTGCCACTTTTGCCAGACTCAAGAGTTTTAGATCTTTTTTTTTTAATAGATCTTTTAAAGAATTACTTACAGAATTCTCTTTAAGTCAGCCCCAGGCTCAGACATACCTTAGCACAACCTGAACTGATTTCACTCCGGGTTGCAACTCCCTAGGAAGTTAAAGAAGAAACAGAAATGTCAAATTCATTATATATTTATAAAAAAATACAACTCAAAACCCCACCAAAAAAAAAAACCCCAACCCAGAACAACCAGAATCAGCTGTCACTGATTTGAGTTTTTTCTTTTCTAATAGACCTTTAGAGGATTACTTACAGGATTTTATTTAATTTATACAATTCCTCCTGCAAATAGTGCTCCCATAATACATTTTTTTCCCCGTAACGTACAGCCTTTCTCTGGGGTTTCAAAACTGCAAAGGTGTTGAGTGACAGGTATCAATTCCCAGAATCCTTTTGCTGATTTGTAAGCAAAATCAAGGTTTTAAAGGCCAGGTTTACCCACCAGCGTTCTTTCAAGACTCTCTCTTTGTTCAATAACTCATTCAAGCTTTTTATGAAAACTAAGGAACCAAGTCTTACGACTGTTAATATCGTGAACTTCAGCTGTGCCATCAGAGCAGGATTTCAGCTGCTATTAGGGAAGACACACACCCCAGAACAGGGGTATTTTAGGAGGAGTCTTTACACACGGGCACAAAACACGCTCTAATTTCTGCACAGGACACAAGGCCTTAGGTAAGATCCCCAGATCAGTCTCGATTCTCCTCTGGAAGCATTTTCCATTCCAATTTAGTCTTTGAGTGTAAACGGTTTGATTTTGGGGGTGGGAGGGATGGAACTTCAGTTCAGCTGACGTGGGGGACACACACGTGGATACCAGCCACAAGCAGTGGAAGGAGCTGGACTTGTGCTGAGCGATCACTCCACACTCTCACTGAAACTCTTGCTATGAAATATTTTGTGTTACTGGCAGCGAGTTTTCTCACAAATCTGAATAGATGGAGAAAAGAGCGTCAAGAATCAGCTACAGCACATGTGGCCTCAATACCCTTTGAGACTTCCATGGAACATCATCATTTCCTTTCTGTTAAGTCTTCAAACAGCTTCTCTTGCACTGCTTCTGTCGACCTACTGAGTAATCAAGTACTGGAAACTCAAGCAACATCATCTTCCTCCAACTCTGTGATAAGAACCGTAAAGAGAAACCTTTAAAGGTTCTAGGCTCGGTTTTGGAGGACCCTCATCTGCACCATCGTCCAGCGAGGACCAAGGGAGCAGGTCAGCAGGTGAGGGAGCCTCCCTGCCTGCGCTGACAGCTCTGGGGCCATTCGTTGTTTGCATCAAAAGCTGCATCGCGACAAGAGGTCGGGCTCAATCCTAATTGATGCGAGATGGTTTCTGAGGCGGTTACTCGAGCGCCCTTCCCAAGAAGGAAGTTTGCTTTCAGCTGCAAACAGCGTCACACGTACAGCTTTGGAACTTGGGATGCAAAGGAGCAGAGAATTTAGGTCATCGGCAATTTCCTCGCGCTTTTTCCTGCCCCAATGGACTATTCCAAAGCAAGATTTGAGGAGAAGCAGTGAAACTTCGGGACTTCAACGGGTAAAAATCATACCTCCCACCTCTCCCAAAGCTATTTGCTTTACAGGAGAAGCAGCCTGTCTGCTCATGCCCTCAAAGAAACCGTGTTTCCTTGCAGAGAACAAAAGCTTCCCCGGAGAGGGACCACCGAGGAAATCGTACAGCTCCATTTTCTTGAACTGTTAACGCACAACGAGAAGTACCTGGAATTTCGGATCAACTCCACTTGTCTTGGTGTTAATGCAAAAATGCACGGGCTTTCCTGAATCTTCTCGTTATTCTGTGGAACTGAAGAGGGAAAAAAACAAAACCAAAACAGACTGTACATCAAAGCAATCACATCCAGCTCTGGCTACATTGCTAAGGACAAGGTGATTTTTTTATGTTCTGAGCTGCATCTAGTTCCAAATCTTGTTTTCTCCCATGGAGCTGCGCCTCCATCATCACGTGTTTTGGTAACTCTACCTTTGATCATGGCTTTGCTCATTCAGTGCTTGCCCGTTTCGCTCGTCAGCACACTAAGAGTACACACTGCACTGGGACCTGCTTAGTTTGGTCATTTGCCTCCCCTTAAATAATCCAGGAGCCAACGATCCTGTGTTGGTATTAGAACAAACCATAACTGGTGACACAAAGTGGGGACTAGACCTCAAAGAAGCCTAAGAGGAGACCGAGGTGTGACCCGAGAGCGTGACCCCATCAGCCTGATCAGAAAAAAAACCCCATTGTGGAATTCTGGAAAAGAAAGGAAACATCAGTAACGACAAAAAAGAGCAGCTGAGATAATAAAAGAGCAGCACAAATCCCGGCTGGAAGAGACAAAACCCGACTTACAAACACATGACCTTGAGGGGGTGACCACAGCCAACTTTCTGAGACACTTACCCGAGAAGCCAGCACTAACTGGCCCTTTAATCCATTCACAATTTGAAGACTCAATGGATTTAACGTGGTTAAAATGAAGCTGGAGATGTGGAAAACTTCCACTTAGTCCCTTGTATTAAATTCCAACAGGTTAAGTTTTATTGTCAGGACACGTTTCCAGCTGAAGCCGAGGCCCTGAGCTGGTCAGTCACAGGATAAACGTAAAGAACAGGAAGCGATAAAACAGGTTTTATTTTCTTTGTAGCAAGAACTGGGTGTTTTTCTTCACATCACTTCTGTTGCCAATTTATTCAAAGCCAAGATATCAGAATTTGAGGAGCAGGAAAGTGTTTTGCTGTCTATGAATAAGATGAGATGAAGGAAGGATCAAACCTGAGCAGCTCTAAGATCCTGGAAGACACGGTGACAATCTAATTCGCTGCCTACGGGTGCTTTCCTTCGCTAATTCAGCTTGGAAAATGCAAACAGGGCTTTCAGTAATTCAAAAAAAAATAATTAAGGTATCGTTACGGATACCCTGTATGGAAATCCAAACGTCTCTTGACCAAAACAACCAATGAGAAGCATTTCAGAAGGATTGTTATTATCAAAAAGTGAGGAACGGTAAGAACAACAACAACAAAAAAAATCATTGTCATGTTGTTGCTTAAGGAACTGGCGACAGACACATTTTCCTCCTGATTGCTGAGCTACGCCAAGACAAAACAAACGTGATTAGGAAAACTGCGAAGCTCTTCATGGTTTATTTTGTGTTTCTCTCAGCTCACTCTTCCATCACGAGGAAAGCTGGACTGGGCAACCACCAGCACAGGAGAACACAGCACCACAGACCAGTTTGGGTTGGGAGGGACCTTTAAAGGTCGTCTCATCCAACCCCCCTGCAGGGAGCAGGGCCATCTGCAACTAGAGCAGGTTGCTCAGAGCCCCCAACAACCTCCCCTGCAATAGGGACAGGGATGGGGCAGCCCCCACCTCTCGGGGCAACCTGGGCCAGGCTCTCCCCACCCTCAGGGTACTAGTCAGGGGCTACAGCTACTTAGTTAAGTCCCCTCTTGGTGCACAAAGTGAGAGAAAGCAGCAGCAGCAGCAGCACACGCTCCCCATCTTCTTTACATCTCACTGTGAAAGACCCTTCTCCAGGCAGGAATTGAAGGGAACTTCTCAAGTGTGCTCACAAAAAGCTGCTGGAGAATCCCACAAAGGCGTCTAAGGGGATCTGGACTAGAAGCAGCTGAAGGGAAAACAAGACTCAAAGAGAAAGGGACTCGGGATGTGTCCGTTCATACCCTACTGCCAACAGCAGAGCTGGATGATCTGGAGAAGAGCACAAGGGAACATGCCCCAGAAGAGAGGAAGCAAAACCTCTCCAGGACAGACCTGTGTACAGACCCAGTTTTCCTTCAAAGTCTTAATGCTGGAAAATAAGCCCGAAGCACAGAAGGTTCACTTTCAGGGGACCTCTCCAGCTATTCCTGTCTTTGCTGAGCAGCCAAGCAAAAATGTACTGGTTTTTACAGCTAAATATTTTAAGATAACCGAGCTTCCATCCTTTCTCCAGGACAGACGCCTCAGCACACAACTGAGCTCCCTGACTTGCAGAACTGCTGCTGGGATCCATTTATTTGAACAGCTGACAAAAGCAGGAGATCAATTTTCAAGCCTGAGCTCCATCAGCAATCCTCAGAATGAGTCAAGATCGAAAAATTCCAAAACCCAAAAGGACTTGGCAAACAAGACATTAGCCCAATGTAATGGCTGTGAATTCCTGTCTGGAGAAGCCAACTGAGTCCGGCTTCTGAGGAGAAGCTGGAGAAGCAGCTTTACTGAGGGGAGAAGGGGAGAAGGGGAGAAGGGGAGAAGGGGAGAAGGGGAGAAGGGGAGAAGGGGAGAAGGGGAGAAGGAGAGAAGGAGAGAAGGAGAGAAGGAGAGAAGGAGAGAAGGAGAGAAGGAGAGAAGGAGAGAAGGGGAGAAGGAGAGAAGGAGAGAAGGAGAGAAGGAGAGAAGGAGAGAAGGAGAGAAGGAGAGAAGGAGAGAAGGAGAGAAGGAGAGAAGGAGAGAAGGAGAGAAGGAGAGAAGGAGAGAAGGAGAGAAGGAGAGAAGAGAGCAAGGCTGGCCCAGCAGGTATTATCAGAGGGAAAAACCAAACAACTCCTGTTTACACTGAGAGCAGCAGGACCTCTCAGCCTCCAAGGCCTTCTGCTCCCACAGCCGCCCTGCAAGATCTCCTCTGGCGTGCCTCCAGGAGAAGAGCAGAAGCCTGGGTATCTGCAGCGAGCACAGGCTGGCGCAGCGAATGTTTTGGAACAAAAAAAAGCATTCTGAATTCCTTACAGCCCGCTCTTCCCATTCCAAAACCTCTTATTTAGCCCCAAAAGGTGCCAAGGGATACGCAGAGTTAGCAGCAAGGTGCCGAGATCCCACCGCAAATACTCCCCGTGTTACCTACTTAAGCTGCGACGCAGGAAAAGTATCAGGATTCCTGCCCCTGAAAAGGTCTCTCATCAATCTTCACTTTAAGCTTTATCTACCCAAGAGAATTACGGCGATTTCAGTAAATCAGAGGAATTTCTTTCATGTCGACGCCCTCAGCCCGAACCAGAAAGCTGTGGCAGGAGCTGCTTTCGCATAGATAACTCGGGTGCTAAACTCCCGACTTGCAATTGCCTGAAATTGTGCATGCAGTTACCAAATGAGGTATTAGCTGGCTCGCAATGGACCCAATTTCTCTGCTTTTAGCCGAAGCTGCTTTTGTCGGCAAGTCGAGCAGTCATTTGATAGTTCTTCAGGGACTCCGCTCGCCTACAGACCAAGCCGGGCATCGCCCACCTCACCTTTGATCTCGAGGCAATCAATGCAGAGGCAGGAGAGCCTTTGCATTAAGAAAGAGCCTTCCAACGGAAGCCCGGAACCTATAAATTAAACTTCTCCTACTCCCACTCACGGCTATATGCTTAAAACACCTCCTGGTAGCCCAGGGAAATGGGGTCCTACAAGAGCAGCTGGTGTTTCTAAACAGATCAGAGCTCTTAAATCTTTCAGGCGTTTCCACATTATGAGTTTCTGAGGTTGAGCAAGAGCTTCTGCTTGGCCCAGGTGCAGAATGGGAAAAACCGGGCAGCAAAGCACAAACTGGTGCAGCTTCCACGTGGAAAACCACTCCTGTTTGTCTAAAAATTCACTAAGCAGAGCCCCAAACAAGCATCACTTCTAACATCGAAGTTACTGCAGCGCCCGGCTGCTCAGGTAGCAACGGGGAGCAGCCAATGACCACCAGAGGTAGAAATAACCTCAGCTTCCCCAAACAAAACGCTGGGTTAAGTCATGTCGGCAGGAGGAATTTGAGTCATGGGTCACCAGGTTGAGAAAAATCAAGCCAATGTCTCATAGAATCATAGAATATTCAAGGCTGGAAAAGACCTCTTAGATCATCGAGTCCAGCCTATGACCTACCACCACCACTCAGCTAAAAGATGTCTCGAAGATGTTGTTGAGCAGCTGAGTGGGACAATGGAGGGTGAACATCTGCTCAGCCCCGTGGAGGAACCGCTCTCAGCGCAAGGGAAAATGAGTCAAAATACGCTTTAGGGAACAAGCCAACCCAGGGAGGTGTCAGCTAACAGAGGGGAGATACTAAATTTAATGAGCCCTCGTCACTGATCTGATGGGAGAAGATTTAGTGTCAACTTTCAACAAAAGCTGTTAATCACAGCGAGTAGATCCAGGCTCCACTGCTGCCTCGGGATGTTTCCACCTCAGGAAAATTGGTTTTCCTTTGCATTTCTGGCTCACGAATGCCACCCCACATTTAAGGCCAAACTAACCCATTCTCAAACAGCATTGGCAACATTTTACCTTTACCCCGGCAGTAAAAAAAAAACATTTACAATATTTCATCTTTACCTTTCACCCTCGACTGTTCAAACAGTCATTAACATTTACACCTCTGAACAAAGATGAAAACTACATCACTATAAAGCCTGATGACTTAGTCCTTATTTTTTTTGCACCTGCACAATCACATCTTCCCCCTTTTTTTCCCCCCCGCTTCAATCCACATGTATTTTTGCAGCATTTTTTCCAGCACAGCTTCCCAAGTTCCAGGTCCATTTAGTAACAAAGCCCGTTATCTCCACGCTGACTTTATAAGACCCCAGGGCCCAGCAGCCTACGAGGGTATTTCTCCTCCGTATACACCGTCTTCGCTACAAGAACATTACATTTAACAGCCGTGACAGTACTCTTTGTGTCTCAGGCTAACGCACAAACCACACTCCCAGCCCCAGGGTGGGGAAAAAACCCCCTTCTCCCAGTTTTCCCAGTGGCCTCTCAAAACACACGGCACCAATAATTGCCACAAGGCCGAAAAAAGAGGAGTCAGAAACGCTGGTTGCTGCGTGTCCCACCCTCTGTCACCCATAGGAGGCTCAGGGTCAGGTATTTGAAGCGCTGAAAACCAGTGGTAACAGAATCATAGAATCATAGAATATTTAAGGCTGGAAAAGACCTCTTGGATCATCGAGTCCAGCCCATGACCTACCACCACCACTCAGCTAAACCCTGCCACTGAGTGTGGCATCCAGGCTGGCCTTAAACCCCTCCAGGGACGGTGACTCCACCACCTCCCTGGGCAGCCCAGCCCAGGGTTTCATCCCCCTTTCTGTGAGGAAGAGCTTCCGAATATCCAACCTAAACCTCCCCTGGTGCAGCTTCAGGCTGTGCCCTCTTGTCCGCGGCACGTTCGCCCAGCAGAGGTGGGACGCCAACACGCGAAGTTTTTCATCCATACCCTGACAAATTATGGCACGGGAAACCAGGCTGATTCCCAGCAAACGCGCTACGCAGCAGCGTTTGCAACGAAGGCTGGGAAAGCTACAGCAGGACAAGACGAGCTTTCAATTGATGCCACAAAGTGTCCTGGTTCTATGGCGAGGGAATGAAATAAAGGGATCTAGATGAGGATGTCCCTGCTCCCTGCAGGGCGGCTGGACTAGATGACCTTCCGAGGTCCCTTCCAACCCAAACCAGTCCCTGATTCTACGATTCTAAATATCATTCTCTAAACTGGGAGGGAGAAGGGGAAGTGCTTTACAGATCCTTGAAAACGCTGCTGACTTTTAGACACAGACTTGTTTCATTGCTCTCTCCCACCCCGAGTCCACCATAACTCCCCAGCGCATCGAAAACTCCCCTAAATCCTGCTGAACTTCCCCAGAACTCAAAAAAACAACCCCCCACGCAACCCAACCTGCCCAACTCACCTAATTCTGTCGGCTTCAGCAGTTCATCCAGGGTCGTGTAGAAGGGAAGTTTCACCAGGCGAACTTCAGGCTTCGCCACTTTGGGCGGCAACCTCCCGAGTCCGTTAAGGTATTTCCCGTAGAGCGCGGGATAGTCAATGTTAGTGGTGGAGATAGAAGTCCGAGCAACGGTGCTCCCGCGGTCGTAGGACGAGTGTATGGAGAGAGGCTCGGGAGAGCGGTGCTGCTGCTGCTGCTGCTGCGGCTGAGGCTGCGCGACCTCGGAGCTCTTCTTGGCGTAGCGAGTCTCATAGAGCTCCTTGATTTTCTTGAACACTTCGGGGCTGCAGTCAAATTGGACCAATTGCAATGCTCTGGTGACTAGTTCATGTTTAAGTCCGCTTTTACTCCTGCCAACAAAACCCAGCAACATCTGAAGATCTGAGACTCGGAAACTCATCACCATGTTCTAGGGGATAAAAACAACAACAAAAAAAAATCACAAACCGTCTTACAGTTAGAAAAAGGCAAAGCGTCGGTTCGCGCTACGCTCTAAAACTGGAATCAAAATACAAAACATAATCCCTCACCAGGCAAGACCCCAACCCCGCCGGCAGTTATTCGCCCCCTTAGCACCTCATTTCTTGGGTACTCGCTTGAGCAGAGCAGAGGAGACCATCAAGTGAAGTATCAGCGAAATCAGAGACACCCCACGACAGCCACCGAATCACTCCAAAATCAATTCTGATAAATGCTGAGCGGCCTCAAGAGTGAGGGCAAAGGAAACCGTCTCCGAGATAAAGGAAACACTCCGAGAGGAGCGAAAGAGCACGTCAGCTGCTCTGTCGCAGGAGCTCAAAGCATCCCAACTTCCCAGGCAGCTTTGGGTAAGGCAGCGAGGCTAAAAACCTCATCTAAAATGGTGTTGGCATCAGGCAAGGGAAGAAAACGAACATGAACTGGAAGGCAGATGAGATTTCAGTGAACTGGGGTCATCAATCTCTTGGTCCTGTGCCTCAAGGCACCTGTAGAAGAGCAAAGCCCTCCAGAATCCTTCCTACGTACACAGGATCTTTCAAAAAGATCGGGCATTTTAGAGCACAGGAAAATATTAAAAGACTATTCAAGAGAGCGCGATGTTCCCATGAGAACAAAGCCTCCAAACTCTGCTTGGGTGCTTTGCCAAGCACTCCCCCGTGAGCGCAGCCAGGAGCTGCCGCACTGGTATCATCAATTCCAGGGGGTTGATGAGCAGTGGAAAAAGAAAATAATTTAAAAAAATCATCTCCGTCTTCCGAAACGTCTTCCAAAATTCTCCTGCTGCTGGGGAAACTCCGAGGGCCTGCAGCTCTCAGCAGATTCAAGGAGAAACCCACCAGCTCCACCCTTATCTGAGGATTAAATAAATAATAGTAAGATGAACAATGAGGCCTGAAAGTCAGATTTCTGTGGAAATCTCTTCTATCTCTTCCTACTTATTCCTCTGGAAGTTACCAGGAGTCTTGTGATTTCCTGGAATAAACCAGCAGCCACGGGTTTATTTATTTACTTATTTGAAATGAAGAAAGCTCCCACCGATTTCCAGCGAAAACATTTAACAGCCGCCTTGGCACGGGCGGGGATTANGATCTTGGAGAAATCTAGTCTCTGCGCCTCGGTTTTGTTCAAGTATAAAATGGAGAGCGCATCGTCCTGTCCTCTCCCAGGATAAACTACGCGCTTGTAAAGACAAATCCATCTAGGATTTGCAAGAGCGCAGTGCCGGGGCTGTGGGGGAGCAGGGCAGGTGGGCATCGCTGCCCTCCCAGCTCCTCCACCACCCGGCACATGGGACTTTGGGTGCGTAAAGCGGAGTTTGAGCTGCCCCAGCTTCTGCAGTTTCCCTTTAAGAAGGATTTAAGATGGAGAAGGATGATCAGATTTGAGCAGCAACAGAAGAACAAGCTTCAGACAAAGCAAAGCCGTCACTGAAGCTCGGACCTGCACGACAACATGAGCAGCAGAGAGATCACGTTGACTACGGAGGTTGTTAAGGCTGGATCTGCTCCTCCACCCGAGGAAGCCTCGCACGTGAGCTGCACGGAGCCCAGCAAACACCCACTACGGGGGCAACCATGACGCCTCAGAACCACATCTCCTCCTCCGGAGTCCTGGGTTTGGCTCCCGACACCGAGATGGGCCCAAGAGCGGCGAGAGGCCAGAGCCTCCTACAACAAACCTCTTCCAAATCTCCTTTTCGCAGCCGTCCAGCCACATCCTCACTGACGAGCTGGTCCTGCAGGCACTGAACGCTTTGCTCAGCGCCACCTTCCCCGTAATGCCCACTCCAAGCGCCAGCGGGCACAGAGAAGCCCCAGCTCCCCAAGGGGTGCCAGAGAACCCCAAGAGGGACAAGGAAAAACCCAACAGGCCTTTTCCCCAGAAGGCCCAACGTGGGTGCACAACACCTTGGGAAGCACCACGCAACTTCAGGAAGGCATTTTAGCTTCAGCCAACAGCGGAGGAGCCTCAGAGGCCACCTCAGAGGGTACCCCAAAGCTGCCCCGAATGGAGAACCGGGGGCTGAGCCCCAAGGGGGCTCTGCTGGGGCCACTGCCACCCCCCAGAGCCGGAGCCCCGGGCCCGGCTGGGCTGGACAGGCCTCGGGGAGCAGCGGGGCAGCAGGCCCGGGGCAGGGGAGCCGGGGCAGGGGCAGGGGAGCCGGGCCCAAGGTAGGACCGAGCCTGGGCAGGGGCAGGACCGAGTCGGGCAGCGGGGAGCGGCCACCTGCGCTAATTAATCACTGGGAATTAAGTGCGGGGGAGGCCGGGGCCCGGCGCGGCGGCGGCCCAGGGGGTCGGGGCAGGCCCAAAAGCCCCCAAAGGAAGCGGGGCAGGCCGGGCGGGGGCCGCGGCTGAGCCCAGAGCCGGGGCGGGGCAGCCCCTGAGGGGAAAATGAAGAGGAGGAGGAGG
>WEIS01018813.1:0-20389 GCA_013389965.1 Todus mexicanus | reverse complement strand
GTCAACAAAATGAATTGCCATTGCTTCCATGAAATAATACAAAATAATCACTGGACAATGAAAAAGGATTTAAAAATTGAAGGTTCTAGGGTGATGTTTTGAAACATCCAAAGACTCCTAGCACCTGATTGCATACTATTTTTTCTGCTATGTTTATTGATTGCAACAAACATCCAACTTTTCATACTATTTACTTCGAGCACTTCAAACAGCAAATTAGCTGCAGTTACCTCATGGCTTTTTATGTGTTTGAAATAATAAAAACAGATCTAAGGCATTCTGAAATTCAGTGGGATGTTGCACTAGTTACACAGAATATTTGTGTAAATAAACAGGTCACTTATACTTTGGAATCTTGGTTGGTATCAAAACATTTTTGGTAACTTTTTTGGAGGCAACTTGGCTAGAGTGAGCAATCTCAGTAGTGAGTGGCAGAGCCCCTCAGACTTTTATCAGGGCTGTGCAATTAGGACGCAAGACTCAAGCAATTTAATGGATAATTCTAGATTCTGGTTTGAAGAGGCCAAGTGCAGTCCTTGGAAAACACAAATTGCTGATGTTTACCAGTGATGAGGTGATGTCAATGCTGATGTGTCTGAAGAAGGGATGACCCATGAGAATAATTAAAATACTGAAACAGGAACTTATGTCAAAGGAGATGGCTTGTCTACTTGTCAGGTGCTCATTCTTCAATATTTTCAGCAGACCAGGCTTGTCAACAGACTGATTATACAGTTCAGCATTGTGTGACTTAACCTTTTGTTGTCAGGAGGTGACATTTCCTTGAAAGCAATATGAAAGGAAGAATTAAAAATAAACAGGCTGAAAACAAGTTCTTTTCAACTAGATAGCCAAGATAGCAAGAAAAAAAAAATCCCTCTGAAACTACATTTATTTTAGCTTGTAGTTAAGAAAACACATACAAAAAACCCCTCTGTCATTCCACATAGTACATTTACCAATAAGAAAATGTTTCCCTACCCTTCCACCAGTTCTTGTGATTATTTCTCTGATGGTAAATGAAAGCTCTAGAAGCATCACAAAAGAGCAGTAAAATATTTGTCTAGGTCAGAAAACTAATTAACTCTGCACAGCTCCACTGGCCCTTGAAAGCCTTATAAAACCCCCAAAACATACAAAGCAGAAGAAAATGGTAGTTGTTTCTTTTTAGGGGAGTACTTAGGAAGCTGTCCTGGGATGTAGCTGGCACAGGTTCAAATACTCCTCTGGTTAATTCAAAGTGACGTCTTTACCTTTGGACTTCCTTGTGCTTGGGTGAGTGTTGTAACCCACTCAGATGCTCTAACATTGGGGCCATTTTTCTGAACGTAATTCTGCATTGTAAAAAATACTTAAATGACTGGTATCAAAGAGGCAGGAACTTGCAGGAACTTTTTTTTTTTTTAGCAAGTCCTCTGACTGCTAAATTGTAGAGCTCTTTGTGATCTGAGTAACACTTTGCTGATTGTGCAAAGTCAAGAAAATCTTCATCAGAGAAGATGAATGTTATCTTACAATAACTGATCATAACAGTCCTTTAAAAGATTAATCTAGCATCTCTATTTGGCAAATGTTTGACTTGCAGCTCAATGTCCCATGCTGTAGAGAAGATGTGCCTCTGTTGCCTGTTTCTCAAGCGTTGAGGCAGTGCTGTTGTCTCCAGTGCTCAGTTTAAGATTTTCCCCAGGAGTATATCAGGTCTTTGACAACTGCTGGCTGTATAACACTCTTGGGGATTCCCCAGGCTCCCTGTGGCTGCTTCCACAGTGCTGGAGGGGCACCAACTGCAGAGAAACAGGTACCTTTGTTCATGTTTTACATCTATCTTTTCACCTTTATAAACATCAAAAATACCTTTTCTGTGTATGCATCTTTGGGTCATCTAGTGTTATGTAGACCCTAAGCTGATTAAAGATTAAAGCTCCCTATTGAAGCTACACAGTTTTAACAATGCGGTGTTATCAGCTCAGGGATTAAAACTGCCCTGCTGCTCTCCATGTTTTGTATTCTAAAAAAACAACTGCACAAGTTATGTGATCTCCTTCCTCAGAAATCCTCACTAGAAGCCCAACTGTTCAACTGGAATTGAAAAGATGATAACCTGCTTGCTAAGACCTCTCCTGGTTTTATCCCACCTTTAGTAAAATCTCCCCAAATGACTGTGGCTTGCTATAAGCTATCATGTTGTTCAATACTGAATGGAACATGGGTAATAAAGACAAATTTCTGCCTTAAAGAGAAAGCTATTATTTCCATAAGAATGCCTGATCATTGGAAAGGAAGTGTGGGTAGTTGCTTTGTCTTCTGAAATCTATAACCCCCCATGCTATCAAACATTGCCAAGGCACAGGCATCCTTTCCTGTTTGTTCTCTTTGTATGAAAGTTTCATGCAGCCTAAATCTATGAAAAAAGTATTCCTAAAAATAACCCTTCCTTCTCTGCTTTTCTGCTTTGACTTGCAGTTGTCTATCAGGAGTGAAATGTCCCAGATCTGTGTATGCATGAATTCTGTAGCATGCTGCTGCTTCAGTTTGTGCGTTGGGCCAAAAGATGACAAAATGGGCTTGACTTAACATGGAACAACAAAGCATGTGTTGGAAAAACTATGCCTGGTTCCTAGTTTTCAGGGCATCTTTCACATGGCTGGGGGAAGTGGCTAGATGAAATTCCAGGCATGCAATTCATCTCTGCAGCTGTCCCATCAAGAAAAGAGAATATCCACTTCTCCGAGGTGACAAATGTATAAAAACTACCTTTGAAGTGTAATACCAGATAGTTTTAACAGGTAGACTCTGTTCCTAATACAGTGGGGACTTCAATATAGATGACTTTTATTTCTTAGCTATTAATAAGCATGAAATTGGATATAGCAAATAGTTTCTAAAGCAACTGTATGTCATAGTTAAACTATTAATAAGTTATAATGTATTAGGTGACTTCCTTGCTAGATTAAGTCATGATTCACCATGTCTGGCAAATGAGTTATTCTTTGATTCACAGTGGGAAAGATCTATCACACCAGGACCATAAATGCAGGTAAACAGTTAGGATGTTTCCCTTTTTTATTCTGGTGTGGTAATGTTTATACTGAAAACATCTTCTCTCACCTTACTTATAATTTTTTAACTGAACTTCTTTGTATGTCTGTGACTCCTACACAGTAGAACAAAGCAGGCCATGGGGAGAGTTTTGTTGTGAAGTCGTAGTACAAAACCGTAAACTTTAATTTTTAATGAAGATTAGTTTCTTTCCAATGGAGATGCAGGGAAGAACTATTACTCTATTTTACAGGCTTAATGGATTTGCTTCTGCAGTACGAATTTTCAGAAAAGCAAGGAGAAACAACACTTGGGATCCCCTGGCATTTACCTTGTATATATTATTATTATCTGAATAATCTGTGATTTTGAATCACATAGTTTATTGGGGTTGGGCATTAAAAAGACTTACTGCGAAAAACCACAATAAAAACATTCTACAACACTCTGCCAGACCAGAACTTGAAGGACCAAGCCATGGCTGGTTTTGTTCAGCAGTGTTTGGGTGACATGGAAGCAAGGAGACATCTCACTTCTCCTCAAAAAAAACCAACTTTGAGGTGTCAAGTACTGCCCAGTGAGGCACCAGGGACATGGTGTGGTTCGTGCCACTAGGTCCGGTGGCCAGGCACCTCCACTTCTTCAGCAGTGATTTTGGTGTGCTCACTGGAGGCTGTTTTTGAGTCAGGAGGATGTTTTTTCCTTCATGTAGGCCGTCTGCAGGCTGTTGCAGCCCAAACCAGCTCTGCATGGCGGGGATTCAACCCTGTGGAAAGAACAGATTGGCACGTAGAATCCAAGGAGGATCATATAAGAACCACGACTTCTACACAGAAGAAATAACCACGAAGAGAAGAAATCTCTGCAGCAGGGATGGCAGCAGGGGTTCCTGCAGTGCATATGTGTGTGCTGACAGCCTGTCAGCCGACTCCGGCGAGTGAGAAGTGCAGGGTGGTAGCCAGGACCTATCTGCTAAAGGGCTTAAAATTCCTTAGCCTGGAAACATTTAGTGTGATTTGCTGTAGCCTTGCTCTGTGCTCACTTTTATCTGCACTATTTTGGTATGAACCCTTACAGTACCACAGCAACAAGAATACCAGGGCAGCCTTTTCCCGAGGAGAACTGCTTTTACATGTGCAACCTCATCATTCATCCCTACAGTACCATAATCTCCAACTAGGAGACCTCGCAGCCTAGACACTGCAATGCACATACGTACTTTGTATCTAAATAAATTAGTTCAGGAATTGTAGAGAATGAAAGTAAAGATGTTTATTCTGCTCCAATATATATAGCAAGCTCTAGATTTTTTTTTTCTCTAAACACAATCAGATACTTCATGGTAAATAAATAATAAAAACTCACTCAAAAATTTCTTTTCATAAGTGACTGCTTGCACCAAATCCCTCTCTGTGACTTACTCTTAAATTAATTAAACAATTGCAGCCCTAGGGTGACTACTTAACTTCTGAGGGAATAGCTGTCTTTACCTGGCTCCTAAAGTTGCTATGCTTCTGCAGGACATCTTTAATCTTGTATTTTAGTGTGATATTTGAATGTATTAGTACATTAATCTTAACATGTTAAAATTGTGGAATAGTTTAGGTTGGAAGAGACTTCTAGAAGTCATCGAGTCCAGCCATCTGCTCAGTGCAGGGCTACTTTCAAAGTTAGAGCAGGTTTCTCAGGGCTTTGTCCGTCTGAGTTTTGACTTCAAGGGTGGAGATTACGCACACACACACACACACACAAATAAAATAATAATAATAAAAAGATCTCTGGGATTTTTTTCTTTATTTCCAGTCAGAATTTCCTTTGTTGCAACCTGAAACTGCTGCCTTGTGTCCCTTCACACAAATATGTCCCCAGTGCATCTATGAGGAGAGACTTGCTGTATTCTCCAAAATGCTGTTGGTGCAATTCTTTAGCCTTCTCTTTTTCTCAGGATCCCCCTATTTCCTGCCCTGAGAAGGTGGTCACCTTCCAAAAATGACAGAGGACTCCCAGTCATCGTCCTTGGACCTCTTGGATACACTCCACCCAGCCCCATGGACTTGCTATATCCAGTTAGGTGATCTCTTCCTAGATCCTCCTAGATACATAGCTCAGGGGTGTAGCACAGAGGGATGGTGAACCTCTGCATTTGTTGTAGGACTTGCAGGACCGAGGCTCTAGGCAAGCAGCAGACACCTGAGGTAGCTAGTCTAGTTAGGAGATAAGTGTTGGTCCCAACAGAAGGGACTATCCAACCACTATTACCCAATATGTTTTTGTTGTGACCTGTGGTCCAGGCTCACTCACCTTCCAGCCCCTGGAAATCACCAGGTGCCACCTTCCACTGCTGCGGCAGCTTTTGTCAACCCCCGCTTTGAGGGTAGTCTCTGGCCATCTCTACTCCAACATAGCATAAGGCTTGGCCTCTTGTCCCTGAAGAGTCTCTGTGAAGAATTGTGTCCAACTTTTGGAGTATTAGTGATCTGTTACAATTATTTCTGTCCCGTGATCCATATGATCCAGACCAGAGATAGGTTATCTCGCATCTAGGTATTGCTATTTGGTAGGAGATATTACTGCTGCTCATGGTGGTACTAGGCAGAAGAATTGTTTGTGATTTCTGGTTTACACCAAAAGCCTGTTTCTTGGGTCCAGTTGCGGGACCAAGTGAAATTCTTTACATTGGTTTTTTTATGTGTAATGAAATGACTATACATCTGATGAGTCAGTTAAGGAATACTTCACCTAAAGGAAGGTTGAAATTACAATCAGTTTTGTCCTTAAGATTACTGTCCTATTCATTTGCTGTTGAAAAAAGAAAATGCAGCATCAACTGAAAAGTCCTGGTCTCTTCTTCCCATCAATGTTACTCTGGGAGGGGCAACATCATCATCTCTCAGATTCAGAGCGTTTTGAGGGCATCGTCATCTCTCAGAATCAGTGAACTTTGACATTGATTGTTCCAGATTTTTGAAGGCCGAGTTTGGGACAATGGTGCAATGGTGCAAATATTGGAACAACAAACAAAACTGTTTCCCGTAGACCTGCATTTATCATGTGTTTAATCTGAGACATTTTAAATAATTTGTGAATTCTCTTGGAAGTGCAGCCAATTATGGTAATTAGATCTGGAGGTCACAAATACATGGATCATTGTAGCAAAGCTTTGTTCTGTCAATAAGGAGTGTAAATTTCTGAGGAGTGAAAGATATAATAGAGTTTTTATTGTTGTTGATATATTGTCCTCAAAGTGTCTAAATATTTAAGAGAAAGTCAGAAAGAAACAGGGTTTTGTCTGTTTGTAGTACCACAGCTTATTTTCCTATACTGTTAAATAGGGAAAAGATTGTCTTAAGGTATTATTTTGGATCACTTCAGAGCTAAATGTGCTACTAACTCCAGAGTACATAGGAGTTTTTTTCTCCCACAGGTTTGCCTAGTTACTCTATTTAGTCTGCACATTATATTCTTATGAAATTTATGTGGAGCGTTATACTTCAGATGATAGCTTTTAAAAAATTCATGTTTATAAGTACTTGTTAATCATGGGACAATTATAATTAGCTCATGCAAGTGCAGATTCATGCTAACGTGAATTTGAAATACGTCTCAGTGATAATCATGTTTTCTTCCCTGGGACATCAAGAAAAATATCAAACCTGTGTTTCAACTTAACTTGGCATGGTGACTTGGATAGATGAAGTAATGAAGCCAAAGACAGTGTGTGGAGCTCAGTTATGCTGTCTGGGGTTGTTATAACACTATGCCTTCTCTCCTAGGGTTGCTTTCCCTTATTTAGTTTGGATGCGGATATACAAAATAGATTATGCAGTCAGTGAGTTTCTCATTACTTAAATGTCTGTCACTTTTAGTAGGAAACTCTGCTAAAGAAATGTGGCTTCTGTTGTTGGTGTCAGTACTTCCTTTAATCATGGGAAGAATTTAGAAAATTTCTGGGTTTTGAGGTGTAATACAATCTGAAAGAACACATATTAGTATGGACATTGCAATGTTTAGAGAATATTTCTGAGATTTATCTTCCTTAACCCAACATTTCATTTTACCAAAAAAGAAAAGGAGACAATATACATATTTAAATGTGATTTGATATGAGATGATAAACACATTGATACGATATCAAAGTCTTTGATATATGGTGAATACAATTTATCTTTTTTCAATGTGACTTGTCCTTTCAACAAAATCATGTGTTATTTATATGCTTGATATCTAATTGGGAATGGTAGGCTAAGGTAGAGGATACAAAGAGAAGAAAATACTTTTGCTAAAAAACCCACAAAGCAGATGAGTCATTAGCAAGTTTTTGTTTTGACATTAAATTAGCATGAAGGGTCACTGGTGTGTATGTGAAATTGGATATTGGACAACAACAATCTAGTAAAATCTTGAAGAAACATAATTGGACAAGTCTGGGCCATCTCATCTGAATGCAATGAAATAAATGGACAAGACAGTTTTCTTACTCCCGCCACTGTGGGTGGGAGACATTTTGGCGCAGGCTGCCTTTGCAACAGAGCGCAGCTCATCAGGAGCTGTGGTGAAAGGTTGTTTCCTTGGGAGGGCAGAGGAACTGACAGCTAGCAGGAAATAATTGAAAGGTCTTGCAAAAGCTCTACTGTTTTCAGCAGTACCAGATACGCAAAAGAAATGGAATCATAATATGTGCTGGCTTTGCCATTAGAAGTGGGATCTGCGTTGCTCTGACAGGGAACGCATGTGAGTTTGGGAAAGCCCTGGGAGGGCATGTCCCTCTGGTCTTGCTCCTCTCTACCTCCAGAGCCAGATATTTCAACAACTGATTTTATAAGTAAGTTTGAACTATTGCTGATGCCACTCTTGGTTGTATCAATAACAGCTTCAAATGAGACTGCCCTGGTGAGGCCACATCTGGAATACTGCGTCCAGTTCTGGGCTCCCCAGTTCAAGAGAGACAGGGAACTGCTGGCCAGAGTCCGACGGAGGGCAACAAAGGTGGTTAGGGGACTGGAACATCTCTCTTATGAGGAAAGGTTGAGAGAGCCGGGACTACTTAGCCTGGAGAAGAGAAGACTGAGAGGAGACCTTATCAATGTCTATAAATATCTAAAGGATGGGTGCAAGGAGCCAGACTTTTTTCAGTGGTGCCCAGTAACAGGACAAGGGTCAACAGTCACAAGCTGGAACACAGGAGGTTCCATCTAAATATGAGGAAAAACTTCTTCACTGTCAGAGTGATGAAGCACTGGAACAGACTGCCTGGGGAGGTTGTGGAGTCTCCTCTGGATATACTCAAAACCTGCCTGGATGCAATCCTGTATAATGTGCTCTAGGCAAACCTGCTTTGGTGGAAGAGTTGGTCTAGATGACCTCTAGAGGTCCCTTCCAGCTCCAATGATTCTGTGATTCTGTGAGACATAGAAGAGACTCACTGATAATCTTAGGTTGCTTTGAATTCTCACAGGAACTGACATAGTAACAGATACTTGTTGATACATGTTCTTCCATATTATGACAATCAAAATGCTTCACATGCTAATTGTAATAATTTTCTGGGGGAGGGAGGTTAGAAGGATAGGGGGCTATCTCAGAGGCAGTCCTTGGAAGTGGCTGAACAGGAGCACAAGGGCCACCAACATGATCTGCATGGTTGGCAAGGACAAAAGGGTATATCCTTACTTTCCAGTCTTTGAAATCACTGGATTTCTAGGATGTAAAAAGCAGAGACAAATATCATATTTCGGCTTAGGACTCCCAAATTCAAATTGAGGTTCCTGCCTTCTGGAAAGTTATAAACCATGGTATAAATTGTTGTTTCCTTCTGCCTTGAAATACACCTATAGTGCACTGGAACTCCTGAGTCTTGTGATTTTGAACCTGTGAAACATTCATTTTCAGAGGACTTACTTTTTAGTAGTAAAAAAATTAAATGGTCAAGGAAGAGTAATATCCAGCTCACTTTTCTGTGGCCATCTTGGCAGAACAATTATAAGTGGAGCAGAAAGCAAAACAGTTTTATCATTCAGTACCATAGAGAGGCTGAACATCTTTGTGCAGGAGATCCTTTTAAGTGATCAGATATCAATTTCACAGAGGCTTTTTTTCTACATTAGAATTATTTTTCTTCACCTGTTTCTGCTTCTCTACAACATGTTTTTTTAAGCTGTACTAGAGATTAGTACTTTCCAGACTTAAACTGATTTTTTAGGAACTAATTCTAGTTTTTGTTAAACCACTCCTAAAAAATACTGCATGCTGAACACTCAGAGGATTTGGATGTCTGATTTTTATGAAATGAAGGAAAGTTTCCATGCAAACATATAAAAATATGAGCTTTACGAAATTGTAAACAGCTATGTAACTGCCCTCTGCTGCTCTGAGAGGCTTTCTGCATACCTATATTACATATAGGTAAAAGTAAAAATATGAACGCTAATTATGGCAGCTACATATTTCTGTATCTCCAAGTGGAGCAAGCTGTAGTGAAAACGAATGTTAGTGGGTCCTGATCAGTGTCCACCAACGTCAGTTAGAATTTTTCACTGAATTTGAGGAAGCTCTCAGCTTGGCACCATGAGAAAAGACAGTGTTCCTGCTATGTGTGACCATTGAGCTTTATACTGTGGACGATACCTAATTTGGCTAGTGCTAGGAAAGCACCTTGATGCTAAGGACATACCACCTGCTGTATTATTTATTCTGCTTCTACACCTATGTATCCAGTTTTAATTTAGTATTGCAATGCCTTAGCTCCCAGCTGAGAGCCTAGAAAACAACTGAAGGTTAAATCATTAGTTAGTATAACTGAAACTTGTTTCTCTTTTGCTGAGAAAACTATAATATAATTTTGCTGAGGAAACTGTTCTAAAACTATATTATATTCTCTATGTGTTTTGGTTTTTTTTTTCCTCCTGCATGTGAATCCCTCCAGTTGCTCCCATGTTTTGAGTTTTACAGCAGAAATCAGTCCGTGTCTGATTTGGATGAAGAGTCTCACATAAATTGCCCATGTAGGTAAAGTTTGAAACATATAAAAAAAAATAAATTAAACTGATTTAGTCTAGAGATTATCTGTGAAATTAAACCAAAAGCTCTGAGACCTAAGGCATTTTAAGGAATAACGTGGGGATTAGAGCATACAAATGAATGAAAGCAAAGCATCAGGGGAAAGGAGAGACATGTAGAGGGAAAGGTGACAGTTCTGCTGAGGAATTCTCCTGTCATTTTCCCTCAGGAGGAGAGAAACAGAGTGGGGAGAAAGTGGGAGGAGAGCAGTGTGAAGAGGATCTTGGATACCATGGAGATGGGTACAGTGTAAAAATCTGTATACTGTAGATAAGTAAGTAGGAGGTTAATATCAAACTCCTACAAGCCAGAAACTGGCTTTGTGCAGGGTAAACACACTGAAGGGCTGGGGAGCAGGAAGCATTGTTTTAGCCTCTGCCATGCTGTTTGCCTACTTAACACTTAAGAAAGCGAAGGGAAGGGATGAATAAATGTTTTTTCCAGCTTGTGCTTTTCAGTATGACTATTCTCTTATCTATATCCGGTCTATGAGGAAGGAAAAATTATGTTCTGGAGCTTCTTTTTTTTTCCCATTGAAATTGTCTTGCTACTCCAGACCTGCTTTTTCTGTCTCTTTTAATTTCAGTCTTAATTTGATTAACTGGGTGCTCATAATAAATTCATAATGCTTCTCCATGGTTCGTGAATGTGGGGAAGAAAATGTGACAGATTCACTAGGAACTAAATGTTACTTTACGTCTGAGTAAGAGAGGGTTTTTTTAAAAATTCAGTCTTTGTGTTACACTGCTTTGAAAGACTGTCTCTGTTCATTTTAGGATTTCTTTGTTCTCTGCTTCTAATTTTTATGCTTTCAGTGCCTGTAAGACTGTGCTGTTATTTATATCCATGACCATAAGGAAAATGCTATAGTTTGTACGTATGACGTCGTACTCCTAAAAATTATTGGATTTTTTTTTAATTTAAAAATTTAAGGAACAGTGTAGAATGACAAGTGTGATTTTCTGAAGGTTGTTATTCATGCTATTGACTCTTCTTAAAATACAAACTGCCTGCTTCCTGTGAATCAGGGTAAGGCAAGCTGATACTTTGATTCAAGTCTTCCTTTGTTGCCTCAAATAGTCCTCCCTGAAGCAAAAACCTAGTTTTGAGACTACTTCAAGGGAGAAGGATTTCTACTTAAGGAAGCAATTTACTTGTTGAAAGCTCTTGTGTAGACCAAAAGAGATGAGAAAGGACGGTGTTTAGCTGGTATAGCTGAGTATGCAGAAACTCAGAAGTACGAGATGTCCACACGTTTGACTCAGCTCGGTCTGCTTTCTGGTGAGGGTGTTTCTGTAGACAGCAATCTGTAATGTCAAGAACCTTAACTTCAGGGTGGTGGAAGCTGCTTTAGTGGGATTGCAACACAATGAGGTAAAAGACCAACACGCATCGTGAAGGTAGGTGACTGTGAACCTGACAAAACTTTTTCCTTCTTCCCCCAAATTTTGCAGACTTTCAAGAGTGGCCATGGGTGGCCCGTGAGGTCTTGTGTTATATCTAGGGAGGGAAGCATTGGTCTGGCAGCTTTCAGAAGCGTTGTCAGTTACCGACCTACAACTTTCCAGGACAAAAGTCCATGTGCGTGCATGTGAAAGAGTGAGCTAGAAGGAATTTGAGAAACATGAGCTAATTAGCAAGTCAGACGTATTTACAAGGTGTATGTACAGTAATATGATGAAGTCTCAAATATGACCATAAATTGTATTTGCAACAAAGCAGTTGTCTGATAAGTTGTTGGAGGCATCTGCTGGGAATCTGACTTGACTACCCAGTGCCTAAGATCCACTGCTTAAACCCAGTTTGTTTTCAGTTTTATCCGCAGGCTTAACTTTAGAATTATGCCAGAGCAAGTGAATTATTTTTGTAAGAGCTTACATTTAAATGCTGTGCCTTCAGTAAAGTTTAGACTAATTGTGGGGGGGACTGTTCTTGCCCCTGTCAGTTCTACCCACTGCTTTTTGTCCAGGGTAGCTTTCTGACCACAGACTGACTCTTCAAGTTGTAACGCCAAAAAATCCACCATTTTGCAATGGCCCTGCCTCTGCATGTGTGCATTCAGGAGGACGCATAGTGCAACAATTTTCTTAAGCCTTTAATTTGCTGTGCTGGAGGACACACAAGTCGAGGTGTTCATCCCCCTGTGGTTACTGGAGCATGTATTGTAAAAGTCCTGCAGGGAGGGACGGGGATGTATGGTGCTGCTACAGGGGCAGTACGTGTCTGACTCTTAGCAGTCTCATCCCTAGTTATTAACCTTGGCCAAACAGCAATAGCAGTCTTTGTGAAAAATAAAAATGTCTCCGTTCCCTAAATTATTTTCCTTCCTGAATTTCCAAAACTTAATGCAAGCTGTGGTGGTGCTTGGAGTCTTCTTAAAGGTTAGAAGCCCAGCATTTCCAGACAGTGATTATGCTGACCTGTCCATAGAAACTAACTGGTTTGCTTTTTAAATTTTAAGACTTTAAAGGGGGCATGTTGACCTCCAAGAGAAAATTCGAAGAAGCCATCTCTGAGCATGATTTTTAATTGTCTTTTTCTTAGAAATAGCAAAGGAAAATCATTAAGCTTTAAACCACAGTTTTACTGATGCTGATGGGATTGCAGAGGGGGTGAACTATAGATTTGAAAGTCAGATTAAAATAAGGATTTGAGTGCTTCAAGTACAGGTTGCTGTTGTTAGGAGCACTAAAGCTGGTTGTCTGCACCAAAACAGGTGACTTCAATGTGTAAATCTGTGAAGAAGGGTGAGGTCCTGCCTGTAAGAAGGGGCCAAGTGGTGGTGGAATCTTCTATAGCATTTCTTGCTGACTGCGAGTAGCATCTCAATAAGGTGGATGTAGTTAACCACAAACTTGGGATCCTCTCTGTCCCAAGTTGAGTTTTCTACTCAAGCTTTTGGTGTTTTGTGTCGACTGCTAGAACTGTGTGAGGAGGAAAATCCTATGCTTTGGAATTTGGTCCTGGGTGATTTGTGAAAAGCTCAATCTCATAACTCAGGACCACATGTGGAAAATCAGTAACAGCAGTGTCATTGACTGAGAACATACTGTCTTTCTAAGTTGGGCATGTTTAAGTATGGTCTCACGTTCTTTTGCTCAACTTTTAAATATTGCAGTCTGCAGGAGAGGGTGAAACTAACTGTCCTAGGTTCAGCTGGGCTGGGGCTGATTACTACAACAAGCTGCTGGGCTCATCAGCTGGGAAGGGGCTGCAGCTGGGAAGAGCCCCAGTTGTGGTAAACAACCGAACCAGCCAGGAGGATATTTGGGACCAGATGAGTCATGGCCGTATATAAGGGGAGGGCTGGGCTGGGAGGCCTGTTTGTAACCAGCTCCTGTGTAGGAATGAAGTCTGTGGCTAATGCAGGGCTAGAGCTGTGTTTCAGGTGAAGGTAAGCCCTGTGGCCCCTATTACCTGCTTTGCGTATTATTTCATCAGTGTTACTGTTGTTTTTCTTCTTTCTTTGTGTTGGTCTGTTAAACTGTCCTTATTTCAACCTGTGGAATCTCACCCTTTTTCTCTTCCCAATTCTCCTTCCCAACCCACTGCAGGGGGTGTGGAAGGGGTTGGGGAAACTCTGGGCAAATGGCTGCACGGTGTTTAACTGCTAGCAGAGCTTGAAAACCATGACAATACTTTTTGGTGCCCAATGTGGGACCCTGCAATGGCAGTTTTGTATTTGCTGTGCTGTAGTTATTCAGGAACAATGTTAATAGAATCAAGAGCTTTCTGCTTTGTCACAATACTGATGGCCTTGCTGCTGTGGGGGAGCTGCTTTCTGGGGAGGATGAAGGAAGTTGGGAACATGCTGATGCTGATAACAGCTCTGTGCTTTACCCTGGCAGTGGTGCTTTGGCTCTCTCTCTCAATTAGGGTGCTCTGAGGCACTTTGGGTCCCTACCTGAACCACAGTTCTGTGAGAGTACTGAACTGTGGCTCAGTAGGCACAGGCCAGGCCCCAGGAAATGCTAGGAGCTGGTGGTTTTCACTGGGGTAGGCCAGGCACCATCCTATGAAGTGGTGTGTCAGTGACAGGGTTGCTGGCCCGTTCGNTGTGTCAGTTTTACAGGGTTGCTGGCCCGTTCGGGTGTGAAGTCCCAGGTTATAGAAGGTCATAACTGTCCTAGGAACCTGCTCAAATCCTTCCACACACAGTGGGCCTAGGAAGAGGCCGCCTTGGGCCACAGTTCAGTGTCAGCCCACTCATAAATTGTCTTTTACTCGAAGATGAGACCAGGTTCTCCAGAACCCCCACTATGTCAACAGTATTGATAGACTTTGCAGACAGGTACTAAGCAACTAATTTTGCAAGGTTCTTCTCTGTGTGCGGTTCCTAATGAGCAGACTTCACATTGCATTACATGATAGCTTATTTGGATGCAGTATGAGAGCACGAAGCTTGATCAGATACATGCTCCAGCAATAGTCGGCTCTTCTTCATGCGGTGTTATAACATATGTGTATATTAATGTCTGGTTTTTTTGTTGTTGTTGTGACAGGTTCTGCCTGGCATACTGCAGAAGCATTGCTGTATTTTACCTGACAGGAACACAGGTAAGCTTTTTTCTTAATGAGTTAGTACTGTAATATGATTGCGAGAAATACAAACGCATGTTGGTTTGTATAGAGAAGTCTTGTTTGCTATTTATGGTCATTGAAATTGTCTTCTAGGGAGTGGTAATTTGGATGCTTTGTTTAAATTACCTGCTTTTATGTGAAGATTTTCTGTATTCTCTTAACTTTCTGGAGCTATCACTTTTGTATAGACTCCCGCCAGATCTTGCGTACAAAGTTATTTGCATGAACTTCTGAAGCATCTCTATTATTAAGTTATAGTTTTGTTAAGAAAAGGGCTTTAATACTGGATTCTGCTGTCTGGTCCTGTTGATTCGCAAAGGTGCTAAGCAGTAAGACTTACGTGTGACTGCAGATAAATGCTTTATGCGTATTTTTCAGAAACTAGAGGAGTAGATTAAATGAGTAGGCAGAAGGCTATAGTGAAGGAGCAAACCTGAAGTAATACAACTTTGACTAGAACAAATGAATTGAGTGATAACATGGATGAGAAGAAAGTGATGATTTAATTTTATATTCTGTTATCACAGGAAAAACAATTTCTTTTTAAAATTTTTAAAATCCTTTTCATAATTTTATGAATTGGATGAAAGTGACTGCATATGCAATTGTGAGATTGATTTAACAGACTCATTTCAGACAAGTAGGAGGAAAATCTAGCTTATTTTTTATATCATCATAATAGAACATATGTGGTTGCTTGCAACTCTTAAGTCTTCATTCCACCTTTCCCCAAGAGCTACCACTAAAATAAACTGGTTTTTGTCCTTGCCTTGCTATTACTTCTATTTCAGGCACAGTTTGCACTAAGGGTAATTGCATAGAGGACTTGATGGCTGTGTTGAACTGCAGTGTGACTTGTGGTTACCTGCTACTGTTCAAATGAAATTTAAAATCTCATTTCCATTTGCATCTGTCATGATGGGAGAAGTACTATAGTAAGACAGCTACTAATGCACCTCTTCTAGCAAGGATTTGGATGTTTGTAATTAGTGAACAGATTGCAGACAGACTTTGGCCTTCATACTTATTTCAAGCTTTCCTAAAAACTGGACAAAGGAGTCATGGTATAATGACCTCATCCCAGTCTGTGTGCTCCTGTGCTAATATCCTGTGCTATTTACCTTTTTCTCTAATATTAGAATTTGATCCATATTCCTTTGACCAAACTCTTTTGACTTGTACAGAAGTGTATCAAGTGGATACCAAAGTTCGCCTTACCTGACAAGCTGTCCTGGAGCTTGGCAGTAAGGCTCTAACCACTTATCTAAAGAGCGTGAAATATGTGTTTATAATCAATACCAAGAAAGGCATTTATCTAAAATACCAGTCACCTTCAAAAGTGCCTTTATTTGGACATAAGAGGAGGGAGGAGCTTGCTAATGTAGAATTTGGTTTTGAAAATTTTGAACTAATCTCTTTGAAGAGGAAACCTGTTGGGTTCTGGTATGTGACAGCTGCTGTACACCTCAAGCTCACTTAGCTATGAAAATAACTGCTGTTGCTTCTGCGTGATAGCTAGAGTAAGTATTTTTATGCTTACCTGTTATATAGTTTGGAGTTGCCAGCAAGTGCAAGGTAAATGATGTTTGTGTTCCATTTTCCCTATTCATGGTGTTTAAATACTTAGCAGAGAGAAGCAGAAGAATTCAAACAGGACACAGGATTTTTCAGCTCCTTTCTAGAGGAAAAGAGTGACTGAATTTTTGACTTTGATTCATTGAGTCTATTAGAGATAGGTAAACCATTTTCTTCTTTGATTATGTCTCGATCAACTAGTCCAAACTAATAAGATGACTGATTAAATTTGTGTAAATGTGGAACATGCTGTTTGCATTCAAATGTATACATCATATATAATCTTGTCCAGCTCCATTCTCATGAAGTGAACCCAGAGAAAGTCCCTGATTACAAGCTGTTTGTCTATGTGTTCAGCTGCTGACATTTGGAGAAATTTAGCAATATATGCAGACTTGGGTGTTGTCTCTAATAAAAAAGAGAGAAGGATAGAGAAATGGACTAGGGAGAGGAGTGGGAGAAGGAGGAGTGGAAGAAGTGTAACATGAGGCTTCCAAAACCATTAAGGAAGGACACAGATACTGTAGGGAGTAGGGGGGTGGGTGGAAGGGAGAGATGCAGTAGTAGTTTCCGTACTTGCTTGTATCTATTCAACAGTTCAGGTGTGGCCAGCTTGGGCTCCTCCCTCAAGAGTGCCTCTGCAACCAGCCACTTTAGTGCTGTTAGCACAGGAGCTGCACACCAGCGAAAGAAATGAGGCCTTGGGAATGATGAGGCCAGTGCTGGCAGGCCATCCTTTCACTTGGCTGCTCCTCAGAGCTAGCTTAACCTTGGTTCTTGGGGAAATATGCAATTAGCCTTAAAAGTAGTATGGACCTGAATTGTCTGTACCCTAGAAAATTGCATATCCCACTGTTCCTTCCTATACCACGTAAGAGTTTGAAGTGGCAATGCTTACTCTGTAACTATTGGTATTCTCTATTTGTAAATAGGAGAAGAGAGCTATGCATGGAAAGAGAGGTACATGAAAGCAATGATCAGCTTCACCTGGTGACAGTGTATTAGTATTTCTACCATGAACTTTTATTCTCAGTGCTTACAACTTGTCTGTAAAACATCTACTGCAGAGCCTTTGAAAAGGGAGTATAAAAATAATTCAGCCATCCCGCAGCAATGTGGTTTTGGAAGAAGATATGTATTTAACAAGATTAGGTGTTTCAAGGTTAAAGAGCAATTCATTTTTCACACAAAGAACATCTATGGAATCTCGGGCTCTAAAGAAAATGCTGCTGCAAGTTGGTTACTTGCCTTAACTTTTGTAATAGTATTTCTTCTCTAAAGTGATAGAACTTATTTGTGGCTTTCCATTAACCATAAATATATTTCCATTACTAAATTGAAAGTTCATATAGCATGCACTGGCATAATGCATGTACATTATCATGTTAATTGATATCCAGAACCTGTATTTGTCACATGCCCTATGCCTCCAGAACCAAAAAATTCCAGACCAGCCACCTTTATTTTTCACTTTATTTGCCATAAACATACTATAAGAACTGTATTGATGTTCCTTGTCAGATTCTTTCCATCTTCCATAACTTAACCAGTCAGCAACAACTGGGAAACATTAGCAGTTATAAAGTTAATTGGAGGAAAAGCAGTTACATGCTCTGTACAGGTGTTACTAACAAGATCATAAGGGGAAACAGTGTTAAGGTACTAATGACCTGGTGGGGACCAGCTTGCTTATTTTCTTGAATTATAACCTTCTCTCTCTCCAGCCCCAGCTGAGAGAAATAACTCACTCTCTTTGGTGGACATGTACCACCCTCTGCATACACATGCAGCCACCTCTAACTGTATTTATAAATATTTCTCAGAAATGATCCATCCCCTGCTAATGGGAACTCTTCAGCCAAGTTCTTCCTGTTACTACGTGGTCAGTTCTGTAAACGTTAGAGGCTAGGTCTGTCCTTCCTCCCTCCCCTCCCGCTCAGCATGGTTCTTAGTTATGATAATGTTGCAGAGAGCTGTTCACGCATTATGAGCAGTACACTTGGTTTTTGCCTTCACAATGATAGCCATTAAATATAACATGTTTTGGCATTCCTAAAAAGAACCCCAAAACAAACAACAAAACAAAGAATTGAGGAGTAGAAATGCAGCTTTGAAGCGGCGAAGTCAATGAACCCTAATGTGGGTTGCTTTTTATTTAAATTTAAGTATTTTAAAAATTTATTTTGACTTCCAGTTGTGCTTGAAATAGAGCTATTCAGGCAGTATATGTGGGTTGTTTAACTATAGATACTTTCACACAAAAAGAAAATATATCTGAAGGCTTATGTTTTTATGTATGCTGTGTTTAAGCAACCTTAGACCAGATAAGTGAATTATTTGGAGTTTGATTTTTGTTTATCCCAGGGCTCCCTGTATTATGCTAGCACACTAAATGATCCTCAAGGTGAGCACAAATACACTTGGTGCAGTAAAATGTGAGTTATCAAAGGGACTCATGAAAAGAAGGCACTGTGTGATTTTTTTTTTTTTACCTTTGCTGCAACTGTTCAATGGACATTCTTGTACTGCAGAGATGCTGATAGCTGTGCGCTTTGCTGCCGTTGTGCTCTTGATATACAATTATTAGTTTCCTGTCATGCAAGGAAATTGTACAAACACCTTCTGTGCTATCCTTTTCTGTCATAGCTGTGAGTTTAATATGTTGTAGATTGCAAATTTGGGCTCATTTTTTCTACTGAAACTCCCAAAGGAAAGAACGAATCAATAGTCACTAACAGCTTTTTGGGTTGATTCGTTCTTCGATGCTTCCCCTCTCATAGTAAAGGAGAACATGGGTACGATAAAGAGCATCCGCATCTATCTGACTGACTTGATACTTATAAATAGCTCTTTTAAACTTTAAACAACACTCTCTAAAAAGAAAGAAAAGATTTATGCTGTCTCAAGTTTACTCATCCGTTTTCAGGTCAGCTCTTGTGTGCCGATATTGAACTTGCACAAGACATTAAATTCTTTGTTACAATCATTCTCTTTTGTCAGCTGCATTGGCTAAAATTACATTTAAAAATGTGTGACCAATGTTTTTCTCTCTGTAAAGAATGAATAATATCTACTCGAGAGAGTGGTAATTGCTTTTTATACAAAAGCAGGTGCTTAATAAGAATGAATCTCTTCATCGGGTAAAGTATACCTCATGATACTAATGTTTCATTCTTTTCCTGTTTGCTCTTTTTCGTGTTGCCTGAAAAGCAAATATTGAACAGGAGAAAAATCTAAGATGGTATTAAAAGTTAAAGTTTACTAAATTGGATAAAGAAGTTAACATTGCCTTTTTTTCTTCTTTTCACTACAATTCTGTTGCCTTAGTAGGTTTTAAAAGAAAAGGTGTGGGGATTGGTGCTCAGAACCAATGTCTTTTATAACACGTTGCACCTGGTGCCCAACCAAGGCCAAACCACTGCAGTAGCAAATATGTTACTTAATAAATATTTTTTCATGTATCTATTTATTCAAATGAAGTCCTTGTGATGGACATGTGTAAGAAGAGCCTTCCAAATGACTGAGCTCGCAATGTGTATGTATGAACTATACAGCAGCCAGTTTGATCTCACAGAAGGAATTACAGGACAATGTTCAGAAACCAAAGTCCTGTTACAAAAATAACTTACCATATTCACTGGCATATCATCCATCTGAAGATTTTGAAATACTTAATTGTAATGAATTTTTGTCTTTTGTCATTGAGAAGATTTATTCCTCTGTTTTATAGAAGAAAAAAAATCAGATTATCACCTGGTACAACGTAAAAATATACACTGGGGTTATATATCACCCTCTTTAGAAGGTCTTTGCTTCAACTGAGATTGTACTTTTACTTTCAAGGTGTAGCTATAGATTTTTAGACAGTTCCTGCAGATTTCACCTGCTGTCTGCTTGCTGAGTTCAACATGACTATTCTCATTCAGATGTTCAGCTGCAGGCTGCCTGCTGGTACTTTCTAACCCAGTTTCCATGGAAATGGGAATTAGAGGGGTGAAAATAAAGCAAGAGTAAGTATTTTCTTAATCTTCTAGTTCATCCGGAAGTTCTCCTTGGTATCAAGGTTGTTTTGCTTTCAGTTTGCTAGGCATATGATGCTAAGTTTTGCAAAATACAAAAAACCCCAAAACAACCCCCC
>WEIS01018809.1:243-11481 GCA_013389965.1 Todus mexicanus | reverse complement strand
GCCTATTTTATTTCTGAATAGAGCTTATAAATCTAGGTCACATACAAGTGACAAACTTTAGGCACTCGTGAGGTCAATTCCTTCACTCAAGAATGCCTTCACACAGGTATGCAGTGTTATCCCCACTGTCTCAGGACATTATAGGTGGTTTCTAGGAGCTTGTGAATGGCACAAGACTCTTGGAGGAGATTTTAAAGTGGGATTCACCATCTGACCAGATATCTCGGTTTAGCGTCTCCAGCTACTTGCGTAAACACAGGTCTCTGGTGCCATTTGTTATATTCATCACTATGTTGGACATTCAGATTTCCATTTTTGTCTGAGTCCTTAAAATAAGCTACTCTTCTTTTGTGGGCCACAACACTTGTTCCTGCTCAGAACCCAGAGAGATACATGTTTTATAACACATGTATTACATTCAAGCACACAGCTTAATGATAATGTTTTTACACAATAACATATCAACGATTAATGAGTGTCTGATAGAACTGACTTTCATCTGCAACAGGCCATGACCATGGCCAGTCACTCTGTTTCAGGTCTCTGGAGACAACCGACAGCCTTGCCTGTCCCTGCCTAGACTGCCTAGGGCCTTCCCTATCCCTCTTCATGTCCCAGGACCCCATTTCAATATAGTCTAAGGTCCTCAGTCCTGTCCCCAGCTAATCCCTAACACTTTCCTGAACTGTGAATGACCCTGGACTTGGGTCATGCCTCTAGCTGACTGGCCAGGAGCCCCATGATGTTCTGCACTGATGATGAATCTGAACAGACTGATTTTGCCACACAGGTCTGCTGTTTGAGACACAGAGAGACAGTCACTTTTCATTTGTCTCACACAAATGAGAACCCACTCTGAAACTGAAGTCAGCATCAGACCGGATGAATCATTCATCTTGATGTAAGGGACAAGTAAGGAGTTGGATGATCAGGTTGGATGTGGACTACACTTCAATACCTCCTTACCACCAAAAAATAAATAACTTTAGTGTCTAGTAAGTAACAAAGGCCTCTTCCACTCTACCACTCTTAATTTTGATTACCATTTTATCTGTTTCTTTTATTCTGTTTTATCAATCAAGGACAACAGTCTCCACGCAAAATATTCAAATAAATCTGTGGTGGTATTTATTATAGTTTATCATTCTCACATGTACCATTGCTCTGGAAGTTTTATATCTTTTTAGCACAATTGATGCTTGCACATCATAAGTGTGCAGTGTTATTCATATGTTACTGCTGCATTTTGAGAAATGTTTGTGCATGTCATTTTACTTGGTAGTTGTGTGGCATAACCAAGGCAAAAGATTTCTAGGGTTTGGTTTTTTTTTTTTCCTTTTGGGTTTTTCACAGCCTGATTAAAACATTCCATTTTCCAATTGGCCTGAAGGTAATGCATGGATGAGTGTGTTATGCTTAATGTTTCTTCTTTTAGAAATTCTGCAAATTCCCACAGATGTGAAATGAACACTATTGTCAGAGTTTAGTTTTCTGATTATCATTGTGAGTGAAAATTTTTAACAAGAACTAGATTACAGTTGTGGAAGCAATACAGCAAATAAAGTTTACTTCAGGCTGTTTGCTAATTAGCTATTGTAAGAATACAAAAGCCGTTTACTAGAGCCGTTTGGAAAGGATCAAGGATCTGTAGTCATCTATTAGGAAAGAAGAATTAGTGAATAGAATTTAATGCAAATAAATTACATAGTTACACAGAGTTATACTTGTTTTGAGAAATGGTTATAAAATACTACAGAATTTTATAGACTTCTGAGTTTGTGGCTATGTTATGGCAGTGGCATTAGAACATAAAACCTTGTGTGATTTTGACAGTATCACAGTCATTTTGTTCAGGTTCATTCATCAAAATATTGAACTGGCAAACGAGGTTGGAAAGGATTCTGAAGACCATTTTTCCTTTACTAGTTCACTTTAAAAGTTCTGCAAGAAGTAGGTTGATTTGAAAATTAAGTGACTTGTTTTCCCTTCATGCAGTTGGTTGGCTGGCTGGTAGGCACGTCTTACTTCCAGGAGATGAGTTCTTCGGAAGTCCTGCTGGTGGCAGGCACTTAGGGATGCCTGTTTTGTTTCCGCAGTGTCAGCACAGGTTACTTCCCAGGCACCCATTTTCTTTATCAATTGCTAGACCATTTTATAGAGCTAAAACCCTACTATGGGAGCAGTGTCTGCCAACCTTCAGTACTCCTCATGTTCTCAGGGTTTCCAGGTCCACATGATGACCAGGCATGCAGCAGATTCTATTCCAAGGTGAATTAGTGAAAGAAAAGGTTAGCAGAATTTAGAATATTTCTGTGGACTTGCAATTCAATACCCTTATCAACTTAGATAGGAAGTACTGATGATCCCTATTCATCAGTAAAAAGACTGTGTTCATTCTTAATCATTTGATACATTAAAAAAACCTTTTGCTTTATGGATTATTTTATGCATTGTAGAATCAGAGATATCTTCAATTGTGTTAGACAAAGTTCAGGGAGGGAACTGTCTGATATAATGCTTAAACACTGCATTTCAATGTTTATGATCAAATGCATAGATTAATTTTAACTATTGGGAATTAGTTATCTTATAACAAGAATATGCAATATTAGTCTGAGACTAATAGGTCACAAGTAAAAATGTCACAAAGAACTTCCATAATTGATGAAAGTTTAGAACTACCTTGAGAGGAAAAGGTTTGAATGCAAAAAGATGATCTTTAAGGTCCCTTCCAACCTAAACCATTCTACAATTCTATGAAAAGATCACAGGTGGGACCACAGAAGCCATAGCTACTCATTTAGATATTAGTATGTGGCCTAGGAATTGAGCTAATGCTTCTGTTTGAGATCAGGCATCTTAAAATTATTTCTTCCTCTTATATTGCTATACAAAAGAAAAGAAATCACTTTCCAACCAACTTCAATGTAGAAATTCTCTTCAGAGTCTGATGGTGTATTCTTAAGCACAATAAAACTGTGCAGTAACAACAGACCCCAAAATAGCTTTGCAAAAGCAGCAGCATCATTCTCTAGGCAGCATTAAATAAAAAGCATAAATCCAGAGCATTGGTGTGAAAGTGCCTCTGTCTTCCTGTTAATGAATTTTATTAAGAATATAATTGAAACAATGTGCCCAGAATGTTCTACAAAATTTATTTCATGCATCAAATAACAAGAATATTCAAGTGATATTATTATGCATTTTACCAAGTAACTTGACACAGAAGCTAACCTCTGATGAAAAGGAAACTGGAAGTGTTTTCTCTGTAAGCCATTCTACCCAGCCGTTTTAAGTTGTACTTGTAGAATACCCCTTGGAGGCATCTACTACTGGTCATGCTGGAGGAATCAGGAGTGGAATAAATGGATGGCTGCTCTCATCCAGGATGATAAGACCTGTACTACATGGAAACCCTTTGATAAAAAAAATAATTTACATATCACTGACATTTAATGTCCTCCTGTCTGCGGGAGTGTGTGATTGTCCCTCAGAATCATTTTATTGAGCTTGCATAAGTTCAGATGCGTAAAACCATCTCTTTTTTCCTTGTTGGCAAGAATTTGAAACTCCTGCTCTGGGAGCTAGTGTATTCTATGAAGCCATTCTTTTCTTGCTTTTGTAGCTCCTAGGACAGCTTTTTTCCCCAGACAAAGTCAAACATCTAAGTTTCTGTTGTATGGGAATCACTTCTTTTCTGATACACCAGTGCCAGAGCACAGCCCAGTGTCGGACTCAGCACAGCCTGTCGCAACAGAGACAGAGGTTAAACAAGGAGGTTTATTCAGTGCTGTTGGGGAAGAAACACATCCATTAACAACTTAGAGGTTTAAAGCAGTCAAAAGGCCCATTTCAAGAATAAGAGTGTCAGTTTTCACAATATTGAACTCAGCAGGTACACAAAGAGTGTCATGTGTCACCAGTGCAATACGATAGCCAAGTGCAGGGGTTGCTTCCTTCAAGTCTCCTAAAGTAGTTCTGGCTTTAGACCCTTTGAAAACATTGCAGATGCAGGCAGAATTGACACAACTGAACCAGTGCCTGGCGAACTGAGAGAAGTTCAGTAAAGTGAGGCTGTCCTCCAGGGAACAGGTGTCCCAGGGTGCAAGTGCCATTGTAGAAACTTATTTCAGGAACAAAACAAGTTGAACTGCATTTATCTACACTCAATTCTAAGGCTGGGAGTGGAGGACTAGGAGTCCCAGTGAATCAAAAGCTGTATTTCTTTTTGCCAGGCTCTTAGAAACATTTGTGGCAAATGAGTCGTAGGCCAATGGGCAGCATTTGCATTAAGTTCAAATTAAATTTCTTTCAGAGCAGTTGCAGAAGCAAAATATTAATCATCTTAGCAAACCTCATCTGAGTGAAGGAAGAAACAGAGCAGATGAAAGGAAAATTAGAAGACTGGAGAAAAAGGGAAAGGAGAAACAGAGGGTTAGAACAAAGTTTATAGGGAGCGAAGTGAGTGGAAGAAAGGAGGATGAAAAGGGGGGCTTTAGGACTAGGGGGAACCTCAGCAATGCTCTACATGTTTCATATGACATTCCTAGCTACCCATTTTGACAGGCTGTGTTGATAATCATGCTAACCACTGAGTATTTTCTTCACTGATCAAGAAATTATATCAGGTATGTATATATATATATATGTAGCCAGTAGATTTATTTTTTTTTTAATTCAAAAAAAGAAAATATATCTGTTTTAAAGCAAAGTTCACATTATCATTGGTCAATCTGGAATTTATGGTTAAAAATCTCAGTTTATGTATTAATCAACATCTTTCAAAAATGTTGAATATCAAGACATTTTTCGGGAAGTTATACAACTATTCCAAATTTTTGGCATCATTAATTTTTTTTTTTTGGCAGATTTTCCCTACCCTTTTCTTTGCTCCCTGTAACCTCTTTGATCTGAATTTTAAAATATTGTCAGAGTGCATAAACCCTACCTCAAAGTCTTCACTTGTCCTTCTTTTTCTCTGGTTTGCTCACCTCCACTTTTGTTACTGTCTCCCTTCCACTCCCTAATCCCCTGATATCATATAAGAAATGTTTCCTGTTTTCTTGATAAATCCACCAGCTGCATGGGTTCATACTTCACATGATCTCGCTATGGGTATGTATATATGAATGACAGTGACAGCCCATTAGACTTCACTGATATTATTGCTCTGTGGTCTAAGCTCACTTCCTTGATGAATCAGGGCAAAGATAGCCATGTTTCCATGAATTAGTAGGCTGTCATTTGTTAATAGCAGAATGAATATCTGAAGCTGAATTATTTATATATTTATTTTATGAGAGCACTGTAAATCTAGTATGTAAATTATCTCAGGTTAGACTATGAAAAGCAATTCCCACAGCTAGGGCCAATCTTTCAGAAGAACTCTCTTGCCCTTAACATATTTGAATAAAATTGTCGTAGATGCTGATGACTTCTAAAAATGTAGCCATTGCCATTAGGTGGTTAAACTGAAACTATTTGTTGCTGAGCTCTTTTGGAAATCTGTTCCAAAAACACATATATATTTTCCCTGCTGTCCTTCCCTGATTTATGTTTTATCACATTGCCAGTGAATAGCATCATTATCCCTCTACTCATACCAGAATATTTTCAGATTTTCTACATTTTTATTAGAATATATTTGACCTGATTAGAAATGTGAATTCAGGATGGGTGATAGCTATCCTACAATCACACTTCAAACACTTTTACAGGCATTTTAGGAAGGGGTCAGGGAAATAAACTACAGCTCATTAGCCGGAGGCTATGAGTGATCTAACAACTACACAGAAAATTGGCAGGTCTTTTGTCCTCAAGGAGCCTGTGTATTAAACTAATTGTTAAATATAGCAAACAGACTGGCAGTCCAGTCAGACTATTTTTTGCACATGTGAAATAATGGAGTTATTTGGATTTCATTGAAATGCTATCCATATATGTTTTACAAATGTGCAAGCACTTACATGCTTCATAGAAAATCTTCAATACTGCCCTGAAATTTTAAAGGACCCTCTCTATTTTAAACTGCCTAGTTAGAGAAAAAAAATAATCTTATTTACAAGGGAGAAATAAGTTAAAATGCTTATTGAAAGACTGTTTTGATGACTAATTCTTAGTAAGCTTGTAGCTGATTTTTTACATGACAACAATGTTTAGAAACATACTTAAATGTTTGAAATAGGAGTGAAAAATATTATTGTGTTCATTATGCTGTGCTACATTTTTCTAATTCATGTACATATATGTATAAAGACTGTGACATGCTTCTCACTTCCAAAACTATAGTTTTTTGAAGTTAAAAGCTTTTGTGACTGTGAAAAATTGCTGAGTGAGATTTGTTCAATACTAACTGATATTATTCCTCACTGTTCTCATTAAAAACTGGTGATGCAGCAGAATGACTTTGTTGGCGACAATGAAAATGATTTCATTCTATATCCTGATTGGAATTTTTAGATTATACCAATCCACTGTCCACATCCTTTTTGAGATATAATATAAAATTACCATAACAAAGGAGAACACTGTATGCAGAGAACATTGCTGTAAGAAGAAATTGAGAACAGCATATAAAACAACCTATGGCTGAAGAAAAATGGAAGGTGGGGGAATGAATGAAGTAGGAGAATTAATTTGTCTCACTTTACTTATAAAAAAGATAGGCCTATAGTCTAATTTAGTTGTCTGTTATCCTCCATCTCCTAACCAAGAGAGTTGCTTCAGTTTAAAAATTTTCTGAGATGGTTTACATGAAGAACCAGTGGATTTTGTTTTCATTATTGAATATATTTTTTGGTAACGTGTCACAGTTTAGGATCAGGGGACCCCTAAATCTGCAACACAATGCTCTCTCCTCCTCCCCGCCTGACAGGGAACAAAGGAAATAAAGGAAAGAGACTTATCAATTAGGAAAGGAAGATAGAACAGCTTTACTGAAAAATGAATAATAATGATAACAATAATAATGAAAAAGTAAATATATCCAAATATGTACAAAACCAGTATTGAACCCAACCCCCTCACAATGGTAAACGCTTCACTGTCACCACTGATGCTGTGGAACTGTCCCAGGCAGGGCCCAGCAGCAGCCGGGAACCGGGAACTGGATTCAGGGATGCGGCCCAGAACCTGGGGCCCAGACAAGGCCTGAGCTGGGGCTGAGACCGGGGCCGGAGGCCTCAGGGCAAAGCTGAAGCTGCCAAGGCCAAACCGAGCAAGGAAGAGTCCCGAAGCCCAGAGAGCAGCTCGATCCAAGAGAGACGGAAGACAAAGGGCAAAAGAAGGGTCAAAATGGAAAGACCGAGACCCTCGTGATCCCTCAGCTTTATACCAAATATGACATATATGGGATGGAATACCTTGTTGGCCAATTTAGGGTCACCTGTCCTGTTTGCTCCTCCCTGAAGGTGCAACCCTTACTTTCCTGCACCCCCCAGTGTGCTGCACAAGATCTAGCAGTGACCTTGGTTTGTATACCAATCCTTGGTAAAAATTATAAAAATGAAGCGTTATCACTGCTAGAAGCAGTCACTGTCTGCAAAACATGCTACTAACTTTCAGACAGTGCAGTTAGCAAGAAGAGACTTAGCTGAAAAGCAAAAATCAGTGAACAGAATTGTTCTGTTCTAACCCAAACCAGTTAGCACCATAAAAACCTCCATGTGAATTAGAAACTGCTGATAGCTTCTGTGAATGAATTTAAGAACTATTCTCTGCAGAAGACATTTAAAATCTCCTGGTCAGTATTCTCCCAGTATTATAAAACCAGTAGCTTTTTAGGGATATTTTTTATTTCAAAGTGTATCTTCAACATTGTATAACTTCGGATAGGTAACATGAATTATTTACTATTTTTTCAGACACTTATAACCTTTCTAAAATTCAGATCATGAATTTGTGCAGAAATATTCTTTTTTTTTCTTCCACTCTGAGCTAGATTTTTAGTAGATTTCATGTTACTAAAAAAAAGTAGTTGGCTTTGAGTTATGAAAAATGAAAGAATTGCTAGTGTTTAAAAAAAATATTTTAGAAACACAAACCAAAATCACTCACAGCACATATGTTTGCAGCACAAACAAAGAAGAATGTGGGATTTAACATGTATTCATTTATTTGTGTCATATAACAACTATGCACTTATTTGTGTCATGTTGCTGAGGAAAAGAGTTAATTTTAGCAGGCTTACTCATGTACTTAAAGCTAAGTGTATGCCTTCAAGGATGGAGGTGGGGAGGGCAAGGATGAAATGATCACAGCTAGTAGGACTGAACTTCTGTTACTGTCATCCTTTCTCTCCCATCAGGCAAACGAAACTTTAAGCCCTCTGTGGTTGTTTTCAGTGTTTGTCAAAGACTTACTTCCATTCCAGAGAAATCCGTACTGATTCACTGTATACCATATCCAACGATTACACATGAGTGAGGGGTGGTATACATCTGATTTTATTCCAAGCAGCTAATTCATGTCTGCAACCAAATCAAAGGCAAACTTCCATTGCTTTCAATAACTGAAGAATTTGGATTTAAATAAAATCAGTTGGCAAATACCAGCAAGAGAGGTTTCTGTCACATTCTCTTCCATCCTTACTTGTGTTAGATATTTATCTCTGATGTATTTTTCTTTTTTATTTATAATGGGAAAAATATATCCATATGATGGAAATGATTACATGCAGTTATGGTTTGAATTGTAAATAATCTAATTCAAGTTATGAATTATCGTAATTTAATTTTTTCCAAGATTATGATACAAAGAAAACTGGACCATTGCTTTAAGCTGCTGTAATTATAACAAAAAGTTCATTACATTTAAGGGTTTTTCATGTGTTCTCAAATTGAAGCTGGCATTGACAAATAGGCAAATGAAGTGATCATAAAATTATGGACTGCTATCCCAAGTACATGTCCAAACTTCTTGGTTTCTTCTAATTTAGTTTATGACAAGGTATTTTGAGAAAACATGGAAAAAGTAGCTGGTGAAAGGAAAGCTATCAAATGTAGTGTCTATTATTTTCAAATTCACAATCTTTTAACACACACACACACACGAAAAGCTAAAGCATGGCTTAATATCAGGTGGGTTTGAAAAAGTATCTTTACATATTGACTTTTAATTTCATTTAAATAGCACAAAACACTAAATGAAATATAAAATGGCATTTTTAAAGAGTAGAAACAACCTTCTGAGATCGGTGTAACTTTTTCCATGAGCTATGATCACATAGGCAAATTCTGCATTCATTTCCTTAACGCAGACAAGGCTGTTTAGGTCTGGAGTCACCAAAGTATTTAAAATCTCTTGATCAGCTAGGTCCATCAAAAGGAAAAGATAACATATCCAGATTTCTCTAACACCGTGTTTTAATCCTAGTCAAGACTTATGAGTGCTTGTAAAATAAAATTAAGCAACCTAAGCTGTATTTAGTACACCCTAAAGCCAAAAAAATGGTCCAGAAATCCTACATTCAGGGATCAAAGATCTAAAACTTCCACAGACCATTCCAGTCATAGCCTGCATTGTCTTCAACTGATTTTATACAAGCATTAAGACAGAAGCATAATAAAAAGTCATTGGATGTCTTCATGATATATTTTTTCCTTAAATGAAAGTCCTCCAAATGTTTAAAAATTTGTATTTTACATACATGCCTTCCTATCACGAAGGTGAACCTTCTGTGAACACTACAATGCACTGAACAAGAAATGTTAATACTGACTCTAAGGTTAACTCTGCAAATTCAAGGCAAAAAAAAAAAATTGTTTATTTTTATACTGAAGGAGGTATGCAAGGACTCTGTATATGCAGAAACAAACTGGAGTAAAAACATGCCATATTCACAATAATATAAGTGGAATTAATGTAATAAAAGGTCTTAACCTGTTACAATAGATTATTTTAATCACAATCCAATTGTATAAAATGCACGTTAGGGTTATATATTCATTTATACCAATTTAGAACCATAAAACCAGCACTTTAGTTTGTTGATTATTGTAACTAAAGGAAGCTTCAAGTGCATCCCCCTTGTAAAATCTCATAACTAAATCTATTGTGAATTCTTAAATACTGAATTATTTTCCTCATGCCAGTTTAGACAGAAGAAAAAAAAAGGTTTAGCAAACCCTGATACTATTGGGCAGCTTGCTTCACATTTTATCTATTTTCCTCCCTGAGAGTGCCATAGAAACAATTAACCATATTTCAATTAACTGCTTGAAAAATCACAAGCTGTTTTTTCTCAGTCACTTAAACCTTTCATTCTTGACCTAGATTTAGCAAGCAACACAGAAAATAGCAAGGTTTTTCCCCAAGAAAAATTGAACCTGTAGTATATTTATGATAACGACAAAAGAGTATCTATTATCTATGGAAATCTGGATTTAAAGCAATTGTCCATTTCCCTGTATGCTTTTTTTTTACTACATGAAGACCAATTTAATTAGGAAGCAAATAAGAAGATATCAGTGTGGTTTGAATCAGATGAAAACCATACAGAATTCACCACAGGCAAGTCTGTTTTGCCCAACTTGATCATCCTGTTCAACAGAGCGTGGAAGAAGTTTTAATTTCTGTGATGCTTAATTGATGTATGTGAGTCATTTTACAGGTATATGATGTGAAACTTAGACATTTTCCACATTAAAGGTCATAATGCTATATACTGGCAAACAGCAGTATCATATAACACACAGGAAGTTAATGGACTTAAATGGTGGCTGAGATGGGGTCACCAATCTAATTTTCACCTTATTAAGATCTGCAGTGAGGGCCAATACACAGACCACTTCACCCTTCCACTCTTCTTTCCGATGTCTGTGCAATAGATTATTTAAATAACATAAATATTTAATGCAACTGTCTCATAATTTATTGTTTATTATGCTTGAGGTCAGGTCCATAGTTGATATGCAGTGAAAGTTCAGAGCCATTGATATATGTCTTCTATGAGACATTTCCAGGACATCTGAGTAAGTTTTGGTCTGAAATAGACTGGTCTTATAAGACCAAGCAAATTTTACTACACTGAATGAATGCACAAGAGGCAGTCTACAGAGTTCGGAAAAGAAAATTTCATGCACCTGTAGCTCCAAAAGACAGTCTTCATGCTGAAAAGCTTTTTGGTGTTCAGTGGTGGCTGAAGTCTTTTATTTAGAAGGGAGCATTTCCCATTGGTAAAACACAGAGAACAGAAAGTTTCTGTGATTGGTGGAGCTGATCATTTGGAAAATGCATATT
>WEIS01018807.1:4786-15138 GCA_013389965.1 Todus mexicanus | reverse complement strand
ACCAGAAATGCCAACTCACAGTTTGAAGCTGGCAGCAGATAAACTCTGACAGGGTTCAAATCTGCAAGCCCGGAGAAGAATAGTTTGCATTGATGTGCTTCCTAAAGGTTTGTATCTGCATTAGGAGCACTGCTGATCTTTCCCCTTAAAGTTTTAGCGTTTTAAAAGGTATCACGGTGAAACACAGAAAGTAGCATTATCTCCCTTCTGAGTTTCTGAAACTCTTAAAACAAAGCCTAAAAGGGATTGATTCTTCTCCTGAGAGATGTAACATGAAAAAAAAAAAAAAAAAAGAATCGAATTTCTAAATCTATATGCAGAAAAACAAAATAATTGAGAGAAGGAATGTATAATACTTAAAAAAAAATTAAGAGGGAGGAGATGAAATGCTTTCAAGTGCAAGAGGTGACTAGATCTCGCAGCGAACAGAAAGAACAACACTCAAAACACACCAGATCGGGGGAAAATTTCTCATGCCTTCTGTTTACTCTTAGGAAAATGTAGTTCCACCCTTAAACTCAGCAAACACCAGGAGCTGTAAAAGAGTGAAGCAATATTCTGCTCTCTAGGGCTGAGCAATGTCAAGATAGGAATGTTACAGGGCCCAAGAATAGCCAGAAAGGGTACAATTCCTCAGCTGATTGCCAGCTAATGTCCTTAGGGACAGCTCCCATGTTACATCATTAGCCTAGAGACTAGGAGAATAAACAAATTACATCCTTCTTTCATAGTATGCAAAGTAAACTGAATATAGTCAAAGATCCCCCCCTTCTTCATGTCTCAGGTTTTGCCAGTCAAATAAAGATGAGAGCTCAATCCAATGAAATAAATCATAGCAGTCCTGTGACAACTGGGCATTTGATAGTCTACGGGCCTGCGTAAAGCTGGAGTGACAACTGATTTTGAGGTCAGACTTGAAAACCTGGGGAGTTTCTGAGCAGACTGAATCATAAGAAAAGTCTTAGAGTTTGTGTTGGTGGTTATTCTTCAGCCAGGCACCTGAACACCCTGCCAAAGAAGATGTGGGAAGCCCCTCCCAGTTTTGAAGAACAAAATCTAGAGAACTGTCTGTCAGAAAAGATACAAGCAGGGTTTATGATTCTTATTCTGTTAAAAGAGTCAGAAGTGGGAACAAGAGTATTTTTTTCTGGCAGAATACATTAATTTCTTTTGAGAGAAAAGTGAACATTAGAGGAAGAACTGCAGTAGGCCTGGGTCAAGCAGAAATCCAATTTAATTCTTATTGAATATCCTGAGACCTCCTCTATGGGTAGAGGTTACATCCTGACAGCTTTTCCTGTGAAGATGCCTATACATGAGTGACCCCCAAAGAGGCAGTGTCTGACCTTCAGTGCTTCGTAATAAGAAAGTCATTGGGAAAACTGTTCTCAACACTGAATCCTGTTTTCATTTAGAAAACTGAAGGAAGCATTCACCTGACATTAATGGAAGCTGTACAAAGGGACATGTAAGGGAATGAAAACTCCTGGGGAAACAAAAAAATCCACAACAAAAATAAAGGTTTAGACAACTAATATTTTTGAAACTGTTTTGGCTGTGCCTTGTTAAATTATGCCCACATGCAGATGATCTGGGCTACAAAAATAAAATTGTTCTGCTCCAACACCTACCAACACTCCCACTGTTAGTAATGAGTTCAAGATATTGGCACCCATACGGTTGCGGGGAGGACTCAGGGAAAGCACTTCAGATCAGCCTATCGTGGCGAGTTCCTTTTAAAACACTCTCCTGAAGAGCAAAGCAAGTTGATACTTAAGACCAAACCGTTCCACTATTAAAATGATACATGAATTGTAATGAGATATCCTTGGAGACAAGGTTGGTTTTAACTTGATTTTTTTAACATGGAAATCCTCTGTTTGATGTCCTTGAACGTTTCTGCAAAAGGTCCTTTGCAAGGGAGTGTTTTAAATGTAAGTGGAGGGATCCATCCAAAGACAATAGCTGTTCGCATGTCAACAACTTATTGTTGCTGTAGATACAGACATTTTTTATTTTACGCTATTCAAGCCACTTACAAAGGAATTAAATTTCATGTGAAAGCAAATAAAATAGTGAAGAAGCCGGTGCAGCATCTTTCTGCTTCCTTTCATCATCTTTCTCTACTTTTAGCTATCTTTTGTTTCCAGTTTTTAAGTCTAGCTGAAGACTAGGCAGCAGAGCAGTAAAGGTGTTTCCTTTTTTTCTACATAATACTGTAAGCTTGATGTACTGCTTTATATGAATGTTGCAGATTAAACCTGTTCTTAATATTTATAAGAATTTTAAACACGATGCTAATATAGCACTGTTCTCCTTAAAAGATATAACAAAGCACAATCCTCAAGGCAAAAACTATGGAATAAATATTTTTGAGATAACACTTTCCTTCGCTTTGCATAAATTTAACACTGTGAGCTCTGTACAATATGTGATCTTTTTCCTAACTGCCTATAGACATAAATAACTCTGGTGAGATGTCATGTAAGTAACAGAAGCTTTGGAAAACACCACACATTAAGGACACTGAATTTAATTTTCTGCTTTTGTTTTGTATGGCCTACTTACTCTTCAAAAGCTTTGCCATGTCATGATGCAGAGTTGGGATGAAGGAATTATTAGACTAAATTTATCCATATATAAAGCCTTGCCTGTAAACACCCAATAAACAATATTCATGGAAGTCTTGAGATAGAATCATAAAGTAATTAAGGCTGGAAAAGACCTCTGAGATCATCAAGTCCAGCCTATGACCTACCACCACCACTCAGCTAAACGATGCCACCAAGTGCAGCATCCAGTCTTTTCTTAAACACCTCCAGGGATGGTGACTCCACCACCTCCTTGGGCATCCCATTCCAGTGTTTTATCCCCCTTTCTGTGAGGAAGTGCTTCCAAATATCCAACCTGAAACTCCCCTGGTGCAGCTTCAGGCTGTGCCCTCTCGTCCTGTCACAAACTGCCTGGGAGAAGAGCCCATCCCCCTCCTGCCTACACCTTCCCTTCAGGGAGTCGTAAAGAGAGATAAGGTCCCCCCTGAGCCTTCTCTTCTCCAGGCTGAACAGCCCCAGCTCCCTCAGCCTCTCCTCATAAGATTTTCCCTCCAGTCCCTTCACGAGCCTGGTCGCTCTCCTCTGTAAACAAAAATAATAGCATGATGAAGTCACCTTTACTCAGAAGATTATTTTGTATTGTACATCTTCATTTACCAGTGGTCCTGTCTCCAGGGATTGGGCTGAGATTGCTATTTTACAGGTTGATAACTATCGAGAGCACAGGTGCTTGCACAGATATGCTTGGAATAGATGTTCTACAGAAGCCCCCTCTTCAAGATCTTGTGACTTCTTACTTGAAACTCTATTTTTTAAGGACATTAGATACTTCTAATGTAAAATGTCTTCACAGCTTGGACACATGACAAATGTTTCACCCAGATGAAAATGCAAAGAGTACAAGAGGAGTATAATGGTATTATAAAGTATCTGTTAAACTTTTTAAATTCTGTGCCTTTTTTATTTGGCTACAACTTAAAAAATGCACTGCAAGTTTACAAATAAGTATTCTTCTTAAAATCCTTTTTTTTTCAGTGATTTATGAATTAATAACACGGAGCTTAAGCAGTAGGTACGAAGCTCGATGAAGTACATTTATTTCTAGTTCGACATTGAATTTAATAATTGCAAAAAGTAATTTGAGTCAAAATGAAAAAGAAATGTGATCATCTTGGGTCCTGGAAAAACAAAAGCGATATCTAAAATAATTTTCTTTTAATCTAAAACTTTTAAAATATATACCACCTCTTATAGTCTCTACCATGTTTTTTCCAGCTGCATTAGTTAGTCTAACGAAAGATTTATTCCTTATGAAATTTAGCTGCCTATCGCTTCAAATCATTATTGCTAGAAAAAGCATTGATGGAAAATAAAACTTTGCATTTCACAACGGAACGCATGCTTTTTAAAAAAATGTACAAAATTCAACATGCATTTGTGTATTATGTTGTCTCCCCCTTACCAAAACCTCAGTTTTCCAGTACTTGTCAGCAAATTGCTGCTTCTATTCTGAGAGTTCATCAGCACTAAAATCTGAAAAGCTGCAAATCTTCATGCTTCAGCGAGATACACTCCTGGCTGTGCTCAAGGAGAATTTCCCTTTTGTGAAATAGCACAGCACAACGATGGGCATTGTCAGAATCTGAGCTTCCCTCCCACTCTCTCCTGCGCTAGCTGCTTTCCCAACCAGGGTGGATGAAACCACATGGCAGTTCTTATCATTTCAGGCAGATTATAATTACAGCCTAAGTAAATTGACTTTACGAGTGATGACAACGTTTAATTCAGTCCATTGATAGCCCCTCTAACTTTTTCTCAGTTCTAAAAGATCCTCGCAGATGTCTCTAATATTTGCAGCACAATCAGTTTGAAGGTGACTATGTCAGATTTGTGGGAGAATTTTCTTGTCAATCCTTCATATTAGAGAGGTGCAGAGAGACTCTCATTCTCACATGTTCCTGTTCAAGCAACAGGTATATCTGACTGCTCAGCCCTTCACACATTGATGTGATTTTCAGCATTAAAAAGATTCTGAGAAACTCTTGCCAAACACTCAAATTATCCAGCTACACTAAAACCAGGCAGTCATCACAAGGTGAACAAATGCTGCATGACCTACTAGTGTGGACCAACGAATTCCTTCAATTAGCCCAATCAAATAAATGTGCTTTATATGCATATTTCAGGCATACATGAGAGATCTTGGTGGCGGAAAGGGACACACTGAGATATATAAGAGTTTGCTGTAAACATCACAAATCATTGCTTGAAGCCCTCACCATGACATAAGTCCAAAAAAACCCCACCTTGCATTCCCTGATTCCCTGCCCATTGGTGTATTCCCCACAAAGACAAAGAGAATTGTTATTTTTAGAGAGTGAGGACAGCAGAGAGTGATTTTGGGGAGGTCAAATAACAGCATGTATATAGAAAGGCTAAGAAAAATATTTCTCCCTGCAATGTCACACACGGCAGCTACATGTCCCCAATTTGTCATCACTCTGAACATTCAGTGAGCAAATACCCTCTTTATGTTCTGCTCTCTGCTCTCTACTCTCCTCCTAGTTCTTCTCTAAGAGTTTATCACCCTCATTTTTCAAAGTGACTTCAGCTCTCTGGCTATCCCATGGAAAAGGAATTCCTCCTTCCCCACTGTCTTAATGCAACCTCTGCATCTTTCATCTTATTGCCCTCTCACTTCCCAACATGTTTCTGGTCTTGGGCTACTCCAGAGAGTTGCAATAGTCCCAGGGTCCTGGTTAGGGACAGGTTACCCTTTCTGGTTGGCTTCTTGAGGAGCTGCATGTCTATGTAGACTGAAGAGTTTTCCAGTGGTGTTTCATGTAGTGTGGCTGATTACCCTTCTGTGTGCAGACCTGAGCTCAGCTGATGAAGGTAGATATCTGTTGCTCGGAGAATGTAGTGAACTTAAACTGCCTTTACTTGATATGGGATCATGAAAGGGGGAGAGGATAAAAGACAAGTTTTCAAATGCATTTGAGGAAGCTTTTCCCATGCTGTATTTATCTAGTAAATATTTGTGTCAAAATCACCAGTGTTATTCTGGCAAGAAAAGCCATCCATTCTGTCTTTCCTTCACGGTTGTTGATAAATATTGGAAGAAGTTCATTAATCAGTGATCTGCTAGCAGTAGGATTAAATCAAGGACTAAGGGATTTATGGGACGAGGGAAGGAAGACAACCACGTCCAAATTTCACCGCTCTATGGAACATACACACTCTGGGGCCTCCAATGTGATGATGGTCATGTATCCACTCAGTCTCCCCCATCTCAGTGTGCTGCACCTGTCCTGCTCCAAGACCTTGCATCTCAGTGACTCCAAGAAGATGATCTGATAACTCTTCAGTCACCAGTCTGGAAACTCAGGTTTGGTGCCCTATTCCTGAGCATTGAGGATATAAGATAGGGACATCTGGAATATCCCAGTATACAGCAGCACAGAACATGGTTGCAGCTCCTCCAGAGGGCTGTGAAGCTCTGCTGCAGCTGAGATTTCTCTGAACAAAACAATAATGGCTGCTACGTGCAATCCAAAGGAAGCTGCACACTTGGATGCCTGGCATCCCTGGGTCAGTGAGAGAAATATGCATCAAGGTACTTTGCCCTCTGGAAGAATCAAAAGGAAATATCCCCATGTACACAAAATTCCTGCCAATTAATGGCCATTTTTCTCTCCCAATACCAAAGGGCTTTGCCTGGTTGTATAGAGATAGGGACAAGAGGTCAAAGTATAAAGTTTAAAATGTTGAATTTTAGATATTAATTTTTTTGTGTCATACTACTCATCTTTCAAGCAAGTTGCTGTGCTGAGTCCGCTGAGAGGAGCATGAAGATACATGAAAGAATCTGGGAATCTGGTCCTTCGATTATTTTTTTTTCTTGGTATGTGTGTTTGTACATGTATGTATATAGGTTTCAATGTACATAACCATCTTTTAGCTATACTAAGAGCAAAACTGAACCACAATGCTGGCAGGAGCTCTCTAGGATGACAATCCTTAAGAGAAAAATCCATTTTCGCCTGTTTAGGGTTTCTTTAGTAAGGATGTGTAAAATTTTTAATGAAGAGAGGAGAGCAAAAGAGTAATTGAAACACACATGAGAAACACCAAGAAGGCCTTTCAAAGAGCTGGAAATATTATTGCCTTTATCAGGAATGCCTGTACTGACTAGAAAGTGCCTGCTTCCCAGGTGAGTAGGTTTCACGTCTTTCACGTTTGAGAATGGCAATCACTATTTATCAGCATGTTTAATTACCACAGGGTGTTTACATGCAAATCATTCAGTGCAGTTCATTACAGACCAGGGAGCACCAACATCTGGGGAAGAATGAGTTAAATAAAAGCATGACATTAAGTATCAGACTGCCATAGGGCTGAGCAGTGAAAGCTTGCAGTCGTATTTCTACCAGGGCGAGACAGATAAAGTAGATTTTTACTGGATCAACAATTACTGTAAAAGGCATTAAAGGTCAAAATGGATAAATATCAAGTCATACAAAGCCCATCTTTAGCTAACAGCAAATTGGAAGATTGTGCTGTTTTAATAACAGCTCATTGTATAAAAGCCGCTGGAAATCCATCAGAGAGTTCCTGTAGACATCATGTGTTGAAGCTGTGTCTTCCTAGCTATTAATAATACTACAAGTATCCTCCCATATCATATCAGTGGTTTTTAACTGCTCTTCATAAATATTTCTGGAGTTGGTTGAATTAGACTTCTAATGATTTCTCCATTAAATGTGGTCTGATCAATTTTTACGGCATCGCCTGAGGAAAGAAATCAAACAAATGTCGTGCTGCGCTTGCGTTTCCTCTATGGATTTTTGAGGCATTCCCTTAAAATATATATTTTTGTTTGACAGCAGGGACATCGATTTGACAACTTGCTTTACAAAATTAGAGTAGCTTTCAGTAAGGTAGTTATGCTGGGTGATCTATGTGCTACTTCACTATTATTTGAGGTTTCAGCTCACATCCCAATCACGTGGGGCAATTTGTCATTATCTCTGCTAATGACTATATGAGTCTGTATCAAACTGAGGAGCCGATAAATAAGCACATTGATTTCTAGCAAACTGCTCTCAAAAGAACATGATTTTAATATTTGTCATTTAAAAAGTGGCACGGCTTCCTAAATGCTACAAGATGGCACTGTGGAAGATGAGACATGCTACTTATCAAAGGTATCATTTTAAATCTAATTGATGAGCAGAGGACACATGAACTACCAGCGAGTCAGGCTAAAGGCCCTTCAGTCCAGGATCATGTTTCTTAGCCTGGTGAGTAGCTGCTGCTTAGAAAAAGGCCACAGCCACTATTGAAGTTGATTGGGTTAGTTGAATATTTTATGTTCATCTATTAAATGAGATATCAAGGGTCATTCTTGATGAAAAATGAAGAGATTTGCTAAGCTATATTGTAAAAAGTTTCAGGAAATGTAGGGCTGAGATGAAAATACATTGAGCCTAGCTAAAAGCATCTCATTAAAGCCCTGTTTCATTAGCACAGCTTGCTAAATCAGTAACTTAAGGCTTAATGAAGGTCTACCCACTGCAGCAGCAGTGGTCCTGCAGGGTTCTAGGTAGAACATCAATTGAATTATCCTGACAAACAGCAGAGATGGGTCTAACAGCTTCCTCATTGAGGTAACAGGTACTTTCACTGGTATGCACTGAAAAGATAGCAGGTTGCGCAGGCGATCTTTTTCAAGTCTTGCAAAACCACTAGAAATGGCCAGGCTCAGGCACACCCGAACAATAGCTCTGATTAATTATCATGAATGCTGAAGTAAAAATAATTGGCTAACTAATTTGAAATGGGAGCCTGTGGTGAGCTTGCAGAAGGCTTATCCTCTCCCCTCGTTTGAAATGGCTTTACTTGTGTTTAATAAAAGATACTAAATGGCCCTTTTGATTTCACATCATGGTTGTAAGACTTTAAGTTATATGAGTTTTCTATAGATTCAAGGAAGAAGTTGTTAGAGGAGATCACTATAAGCTTTTTATCTTGTCCCATCCGAGCTCTTGCACCAATCCCAACTTTCTGCTTGCTGAAAGCATACTCTTTAAGAATCATCTGGTTCATTTTAACTGGAAAATGAAAAAATCAGTGGTGTCAGTTGTATGCTTTATATCATGTCTACATGATACCTGAGCGCTTTTTAACACTGAAGGGACAAATTCTTTGTCAAAAAACAGTAAGTGTGGTCCATTGAAGTGCATGGAACTGCATCTATTTGCAAGATTGAAAAATGTGATATTTTATGACCACTAGCTTTGAAGCACACATTACTGAATGACTTCAATGGCTGTGAACCATCTCACACAGAGGTAGACTTAATCCAAAACTTGTACAATGCAAGGCTTCAGAAAATATGTCCAAAGTGAGACAGCTTTAACATAGCACCTAGAGCTGAAATTGCTTTTACCAGGCAGGGAGCCAGCTGCTTCAGAGGAATCAGAATCTTGGATTGAGAATTGGTTCCCCATTAGCCCCCTGTAATCAACCAAAACTCGCAAGAAAAGGGTTAGGGTGAGCCATGCCCACCAGGACTGAGCATATAAGTAACTGCAGGCATTATGGAACTGGGCACCTAAACCAGATTGCCCTGAGAAATTCTGATGTCACTTCCTTCTTCACAGAATTCTTGGAGGTGGAAGGGTCCTCTAGAGATCACATAGTCCAACCAGCCACCGAAGCAGGTTTGCCTAGAGCACATTATATAGGATTGTATCCAGGTGGGTTTTGATTATCTCCAGCGAAGGAGACTCCACAACCTTCCTGGGCAGCCTGTTCCAGTGCTTTGTCTCCCAAATAGTAAAGAAGCTTTTCCTCATATTTAGATGGAACTTCATGTGTTCCCACTTGTCCACCACTGAAAAGAGTTCACCTCCATTCTCCTTGCACCCACTCTTTAGATATTTATAAGCATTGATAACATCTCCTCTCCATCTTCTCCACATTCTGTAAACTTCCTTCTTCCATTTGATTTTTTCCAGAAGACCCTTACTCATCCATGTAGGTCTCCTGCCTTCTCTGCTTGATTTGTTTTCGTAGGGATGAGCTGATTTTGAGCTTGGAAGAAGCAGTTTGAATACTGACCAGCTCACATGAACATCCCTACCTTCTAGAGCCCTGACCCGTGGTATTCCACCAATTAGATCTTTGAAGAGGTTAAACTTAGCTCTTCTGAAATCCAGGGTTGTGAAGTACAGTTATTTCTTTACCTCATCAACCTGTGCACACCTTGTGCAGGAACCTACCTTACACCAGGAGCAGGGTTTGGACAATCACTCCAGCCTGCTGCCTGTATTGAATCCTCCTTCACTACCACTTCTGTCTGGGTGGATACATCAGACATCACTGGGGCTTTCCCTGATGGAGCAGTGGTTTTAACATTGAGGCGAGCACCCACCATTTCAGTAGAGCCCTTACCCTCAGCTGTGAACCTACAAAAAGATTACAGTGCCCTCTCCACAACTAATGAGTCACTGTGACTCCCTGGGGCAGTTTGATGAGATTGAGGTGGTGACTGGGGGTGCTAGCTCCACCTGGGCTGTTTCCACAGGCACCCGCCTGCTGCTGGCCCCCAGTACAGCCTAGCTGTTGTCCTGGCTTCCAAAAGAGCCAAAGAGATTCCTCTGCTGGCCTTTTTTATTGCAATTCCCCCTCTCTGGTGTAGACTTACCCCACTGGAGCTGGTCTCCTCGGCGAGTGAGCACCCTCCGTGAGAACGGTTGTGCCCTGTGTGCCCACTGTAGTTGCCCAGGGGATGTC
>WEIS01018803.1:0-11413 GCA_013389965.1 Todus mexicanus | reverse complement strand
TTTTTTTTTTTTTCTTCCAGTAGAAAAGATAATTGTATGTGAACAAGAATATTTTTGTTACTTCTTTGTTTCCCCTTTCTTTTCACACATTTATATTACAGATGTACCTGCTGGACTTACCTAACATTTTAACCTCCCTATGCTGGATGCTGTGTAAATCCAGAAAGAGACAGGACCTATTAGGAAAAGCCTGGAATTCAAATAACCAAGGTAATGTATTATTAGGTAGAAGAGACACAGATCAATGATAAAGCTTGTGTAGGAAGGCCAGTGTTTAAGCTAAATATAGAATCCAGGTCTCTTGAAATTCAGTGCCACTAACTACCCACTGACCTAGGCAACCTTTTTTTCACAAAGCATCAGCAATTCTAACTGGGTAGAAACAGTGGTACTGTGTGACTTAGGCATAAATTTCTCTATATGGCCTGATCCTGTTCCTTTCCAATAAATACACAGACTTCTAATGGCTATTGAGTCTAGCTGATATTGAACATGTAAAAGGAGCATACCTCCAAGCAGGCTTACACAAAGAGTTCAACAGTGCACCAAGTACATTTTCTCAAGTTAGTAAATATGATGTAGAAAAAACCCCAAACATACCTCAAGTTAGACAATGGTGACTGTTTTAAGAGACCACCATATAACTTCTTTATCATCCATTTTGGGATCTGAGTAGTCTACTGACACACTTTTAGAGAAAACAAGACACAAACATGCAGCATTATTGCAGGTGGCAGTAGGTCACATTTGTAACTCCTATTTTACAAATAGCACTGACATCTCACTGTCATAAGGGCTAGATATGAATGTAGTTAGAAACAGTCTTGTTACCTACAAAGCCACATCCCTGAAACCTCTTAAATATATAGTCTCCTTTCTATTATTAGTGGGTGGATCTTAATCCATGTCACAGACTCAGCATGTTGTGAGTGCAGAGCAGTTCAGGTCAGCTTTCTGTGTGTGACTCCAGGAACTGGATCTCCACAGCGCGGGTATGTCTGGTGTGGTGAGATGTGACACAGCCTCAGGGGATGGTTTTTGTAACTTGGGAGTGATACCACACGACCACAGGCTCTGCAGCTTCCCTCACTGATACACATGTATGTGGCATGTCTCACTGTGTGAGATTGCAGGCTTTTGAAACTGCCTGCTCTCCACAGCTAAGTGTTGTTCCATGGTTAATCTTTTCTTTATTGCATCTCATCATATATTCTAGCTTTATTACCTAAATATTGTATTATGCATGTTTTAACTGTGTTGTCTCATTCCTCATCACCTTAGGTAAATGAAAACTGACTGTATTTAATGTTAACAGAGTCAGCAATCCTATTAAAATAAACTTGAAATTTCATGTAGTAAAACTGTTTATTTTACAGGATTAGAATTAAGTGCCTGTTCATCTCTTTTCAATTATTTTAGAATAATACCTAAAAGATGACTGAAAGAGACTAAATGCAATGAGAATAAGAACTTAAGAGAAGGGATAGAAAAAAGATCCAAAAGGTTTCCTGAGATAGCTAACGAAAGAGGCAAATAAGAACCTACTGCTGTATTCTTAAATTTCCTCTGTTCTTTGTGATCTCTGGAATTTTGCATTGGTTTTACCATGACATTTCCAAATAGCCATATTGGACTTTTCCCACAGCTTTACTAGGCAAACTAGCTCTAACTGTGTGTATATATAGCTACTTTTACATATATGTTATTTATATGCTATTTTAGAATTTATTTTATTTTTGTTACTTACTTTTATTCCTAAAAATACACACAAGATTAGTCCTCATGCAGGAAATATAGTTCTTCTGGTGGATTGTTTTGGGGGGTTTTTTGTCTCATGACAATTGATAAGTTTAGATTCTTACTGCATCTTAAAAAAAATTACCTGCCTTCCACTTGAAGGCATTCACACCAGTGTCAAGATGTGTCAAGATCTTTTGCTGTGCTACCTCCAGTGAAACGCTGTCGAGGTGAAAGCACTACATGTCATCCTAGCTTCCTATGCTACATCCAATTTTAATTTACTCTTAAATTGCCACACATGTGATTACTGTATTTTATCAAGTAAATGTTTATAATCCATGTTTCCTTCAGAAATAAAAATAAAGGAAGACCACAAAATAAAGAAATACTACACTTTTCAGGTTGTGGTATTTGTAACTGGTTTTGGCAGAAAGGAAAAGTGAAGATCAGTCATTTCCAGCAGAAAGAGACTATGAATTGCACATACTTTCTGAGGAAATTTCACCAGGAATGGAAGAATGGCATCTACCAGTTCCAGCATCACAGCTATAGGACTGCAATTCCTCTTTCCAAATTAAATTGTTCTCCCTTTGCTAGTCAGATCCTTCTTTAAATAACCAATATTGTGTAATCCTCAGAAAAGCTCAACTTCCCTTGTTCCTGTTTTAGAGGAAACAAAGTTACTAGCATTTCATTGCATGAGGGTATTATTTCTTCCGTTTGGTTTCAATCTTTCATAAATATACCAGCTCTCAAGGCAGCTAAATGTAGAGTAAAAATAATCACTGGAATGTGAAGAAATGCTCATTTCAGTAATTTCTGCATCCATTTATTTATAGCTTTATGAGATACTTTCAGGTAGCTACAGAGATCCTTAACTCTGAACATTGACTCTGCACAAAACTATCCCTTTAAAAACCTGCAAAGATCAAATATGTTATGTGAGCTGCAGAAAAACCACCACTCCTGAAGCTGATTTCCTGCTTGAGAAACCATAAGCTAATTGCAGAACAAAAGGAACGTTTTGAGAGGTCCTCCACTTTCAGCAGTTACTGCATTAAAGCGTATCTGATGCAGAGCAGCTTGTAAATGTTTTGCATGTTTTGTGAAGATGTTCTGGTTGACGCATGCTGTTAATACTTGTGGATGTGATGATAGAGCATGAAGCAAAGCAAGCTGCATCCTTTAGTGTCAAAATCTTCAGTTTCAGCTGCTCTGATGAGCATGTATTTGGGCAAAGAGTAGGCAGCTGCTTTTTTTTCAGTCAGCTGTCGTCTTTACCATGTCACTTTCCACCTGCTGCTTTTTTTTGAAAAATTAAAATTCTTCCCACTCTCTTCAAGTCAGTTACCCAGATTCAAACCTGTGGTTCCAGGATTAATGTCTGTTACATGACTGATGATGAAAAGAACAGTGTGAAGAGAGCAACAAGTAGGACATTGGTTTTGTGTTGTGTTTTTAAATTAAAACATGTTTGGGACATTCATTATTTATTTATTGTCTGGCAATGATGACTCCTAGTTTTCTACTTAATTTTCAAAGTCAAATATATAGTGTATTTAATGTCCAATTGAAATTAGTTTTTTTAAATTAAGATGATTATGATGAATTAATGAAAACAGCTTAGACTTTAACACCTTAAAAATACATTTTCAGTAAACAGCTTCATTATTTTAGGTATTCATTTATAAAAGTATTTAGGCAATACTGTGCTCAGTGCTGTTAGGCTTTTGTGACATTGATGAGAGTTTCATTTCTGAAATACAGTAGGATGCCCTTAAACCCAGAACCTTCTAACCATCCAAAAGTCTCTTACTCTAATCCCCAGAAATTTTTCTTCATGGCAGGGCCTTAAGCCAGTTGTGTGGCACTGCCAGGATGCCCCTGTCTTCTCCCCACTATGTGCTTGAAACTTGCCCATGTGTGAAGGGCTTGAGCACAGGAAGCCAAGTAGAAGTAATTCCATGGCTTGCTGGTCCTGGCTTCCCATCCATCTGCACTTCACTTGCTGCACCTTTGAAATACAGCCCCATGATGGAAGGACACGACTGCTTCATGGGGCATGGGTGGCTCTACATGGCCAGTGTTACAGGGCCAGCCAAGGGACAGGGTACACAAGGTGCAAGGTGCACACAGCAGAGAAGAGAAGCAGTTACAGGGCTTCAGGTGCTGAAAATGATCTCACCAATGGTTAGCAGAGTCAGAGTGTTGTAGTTTAACTTCTACCACTAAACCCTGGCCCCCTAAGTTAAATGGATTTGATAAGGTTGGCTGGAATAATACTTAATGATTAAAAGAAGGGCTGTAGGGTTTTAGGAGCTGTTTGAATCTAAGATTGATTTTGACTGATTATCTCAAAATAACTAGGACCTGATGCACAGCAATAGTCAGCACTAAGAATAACCAGGGTAGTCACTCATGGGCACCCCCAGGGACCTTGATTTGCCAATCCCGTGTAGAGAAAACTGAAGTACCCAGAGCAACTGGCACTTTTGAAAACAACGTCCAGGTGTAGACTTGGGGTTTTAAATGCTCTGATTTCATCCCTTTAAAGATTTTGAAAATTTAGGAGCATAGATATGAAAATGCTTCTCATCTATTATTACCAGCACTCTCAAATTTCATAGTTCTTATTGATTATGACCATAATTAACTTGTAAATCAACAGTGACTCCATTAAAGTCCTACTGGTTTGTAGTGCTCAAAGTGGTCTAAGACAAAATAAAATACTGTCTAAATGTCTTCCTTTAAATTTACATAAATAGATATTTTTATATATACAAATATATAGGCATTCCAATTTAAGCTAAACAGAATTCATAAAATCTTGATGAAATAACTGTAGACTTTAATATTGTATAACCATGACTTTATAGAAGTTACAACTTTTGATACCTATATAACTTTTGCTATGGAACTAATATGGTTCTTCACATGCATCAACATTAGACACCCACTATCAATAAAATCAAGTACATTAGTTTATATTAACCAGGTAGGAGCAGAACTTGATTATAGTCCTCATTGGCCTGGAAAAAACCAACTCCTAGATGAGGTTCCCTGACAAGTGATATAAAATCTGCACATTGTACAATAACCAGAAATAAACAGGATCTTCATTCAGTTCTATTGTAAATGTTTTCCATCACGGAGGTTTCACTATAACAAGTAAATTCCTTATATACTTTTTGTATAGCAGCTTTCCTTCTAAAAGTTAAAAATATCACACAAATGACATATGCTACCCATGTGAAAATCAGTCTTTTGACAAAGTCAAGGGTTGGCAGCAAGAAGTATTTTGTAAATATTGTTTAAGACAGATTTTAAAAGCCTGGCTTCCCTTCTTATCCTTTGTCTTTTGCTACCATTGGCAATTATTTGTACTTTGCTGACAGAACAATCCAAAGAGCTCCTAGGATAATGAAAAGAATAAAGAACATGTATTACAAGGGGAGACTAAAAGAATTGGCTTGTGTGTAAAAAAAGAACAAATTCAACTGTCTAGAAAGGCATTAGTTAGAGAAACCCTCCAGAAATAACGTAAGATATTATTTAGGTTAAGGCTAATGATAGTCAAGACACAGATATATATATGCAATATGAACACAGATTGTAAATTAGAAGAAAATATCCAACCATCAGGAAACTAAGGTTCCAAAATAGCCTTACAATATGAGTAGTGGGATAAATAACCTCACTGTCTTTAGGATGACACCTTTACAAAAGAGATTTCGTGGTTGCCTATAAAGGGAAACTAGACTGAGCAACACAAAAAAGTAATTTCTAATCCTGCGTTTCCAAAATCCACTTCTTTATTTAGGTGAGGGGTTGGGCAGAGAAGGGTTTATGGAGAAAAGTGAATCATTAATGCCATGTCAGATTTTAAAAGGGGAAATAAGGTAATGTGTTTATATTCTCAGCCATCTAAACATAAACATGGGCAAGAGTAGCAAGAGAATGCACAAGATGAGGTTCAAATGCAAATATTTCTATTATTTCATGCCTGTTAAGTGCATACCTATACTTTATTTGTCTTATAGAAAGGAATTATAATAGTACTGTCCAATTTACACGCAGCTACATCAAATTTTTAGACTGGTGTGTAGGCTTCCTAAATTACATGTATATATGGGGAAAGATGTTAAGACAATTCATACCACCTAAAATGGGGCAGCAATTTGACTTCTACATAGATGGTCTGAATAGCAGCATAGAAGTGCCTTCCTCTGTCGTTGACTGTGGAGCACTAATTTAGTCTTCCAAACTGGGGGCCTAAAATTGAGAGTGGAAATAATTTTGCTTCATTTTCCTAAATATAATCTGTACAGATGCGAATAAGGAATGCCCCTGCCCTGAGGATCTTATGATGAGAAGGCAGAGCATGTCAACATTTTGCTACTTCGTGGGAAGTTAAGCCATTTCCAATACGGCTCCAGTTACTCTTTGTCAAATCAATTGATCCTGTACAGTGTTACAATAAAGAATACATTTTTGTGCAAGTATCTTTGTATCAATATCATTACATGTGTACTGGTGATGGAGTGAAGATGTAGTTTTATGTATTCATGAGGTGGAGAGGTAGTTTTATATACTCTTAAGAGTATGTAGTCAAACAATGCAAATAAAGTAATTAATGCATGTTACTGGTATGGGACCAGAGCTCTAGTTTGTTAGTATTTTTTTTCTCCTTCTATAATTAAAAATGATTTTAAGCCCTGTTTCCTAAGAAATGTCATCCTATTAAAATCAGCTTTCAACTTAAATAGCTGTTTGTCTTTATTTTTAGCTAACTACCACTGAAAAGTAAGATGAAAAATGTTTTCTTGCTATGTATTACTTGCTGAAAAATCATATATATATAAGTTCTATTAGATATACTTCAGTCAAATGCATCCTACCAATTATGTTGTACTTTATATTACAACAGAGGAGAAACAAACATTAAAATTATGTGAATTAAAACCACAGAGATAACAGTAAAAGACAAGTAGGTCATATAATTTTATTCCTAATTTGTTTTTCAAATTATCTAGATACTAACTCAATTGATCTTCTTAAATACAGGTAAGTGTTTATGCTGAACTTGCTTATGTGTCTCCTCAGTAGCATTTTGTGCCAAAGTTTAGTTGCTGGATACTATAAAATACAAAATAACTGAAAGAAAAACAAGATTTGCTCTTATCATTCGGAATGTCATTCACATCTGTGTCTAGATGTGTCATCTGACATACAGGTATTGTTTCTCTGCACAGAAATGTATTTTTCTGGATTTTTCGGTGTTCCCTAATAGGAAACAAGCCCCGAGGTCCAGCGGTCAGGAGGGAATGGAATTTCCACCTGGCAGCATCTCTCTGAAACAACTTTTGNTGCCATTGGCCTTCTAGACCACCTGGGCACACTCCTGGATCATATCCAGCTGCTTATCAGTTAAAACCCCCAGGTCCTTTTCTGCCACACAGGTCTCCAGCCACACCTCCCCAAGCCTGTAGCGTCGCATGGGGTTGTTGTGGCCCCAAGTGCAGGACCTGGCACTCGGCCTTGTTGAATCCCATACCATTAACATTGGCCCATCTATCCAACCTATCTAGATCTCTCTGTAGAGCCTCCCTTTCTTCATGCAGATAAACACTCCCGCCTAAGTTGGTATCATCTGCAAATTTGCTGATGATACATTCTGCATCTTTATCAAGATCATCAATAAATATGTTAAACAATAATAATGGTCCCAACACTGAGCCCTGGGGAACACCACTTGTGACCAACCGCCAACTGGATTTAACTCCGTTGACCACCACTCTCTGGGCCTGTCCATCCAGCCAGTGTTTGATCCAGTAGATTGTGTGCTCATCCAAGTCATGAGCAGCCAATTTTTTCATGAAAATTTTATGTGGAACCATGTCAAATGCTTTATGGAAGTCCAAGCAGACTATATCCACAGTCTTTCCCTCATCCAATAGTCGGGTGATCTTGTCATAGAAGCAGATCAAGTTCATCAGGCAGGACCTGCCTTTCATAAACCCATGCTGACTGCGCCTGATCCCCTGGTGTCTTTAATATGTCTTGTGATGGCACTAAAGATGATCTGCTCCATGACTTTCCCTGGTACTGAGATCAGACTGACATTCTGAATCTCCTTCTCTGCTGGTAATGGAATCACATGCACAGAGCCTACAATAACGATTTTAGTTGCCTCCAGCAACACTTATGACTAAGCGCAAAACCCTCTCTTCTACCTCACCACCCCTCCACCCTGCTGAACCACAAGTCAAACAAGAGAACCAAGCCTTCATCTAAGGACTTCTTCACAGTGGAGCTGATTATACATGAAGACATGAATATGTCCTTTGAGAGGCAGCAGTAGAGACACCATGTCTGTCTGTGTGCTGAGGAGCTAAAACTGCTGCATAAGTATGTGTATGCAAGTTAGCTGTGAGCTCCTCTCAGTACTTTTGCAATCTGAGGGCTAGAAGAGCACAAGATGACAAACTTGTAAAAACCTGTATACATACTCTTTTACTTAATAATGCTACATATTGCACAATGCCACTCAGTGCTGTCAGAGTATAAAGCCTACTCTCAGAAATGTGTTCATGTCAGGTAACATCTGAAAAATTTACAGTATGAGAGTTCTTGTTCTGCAACCCCTTAACCAAGAAGAAAGCTTACTTGGTTTTTGAGTTGAAAGTTAACCATTCTGTACCAACACAGTGCAACCACAGTTCTAGCCATTCTTCTGCAGGTGTGTCACTCCTCATGTGCAAGAGCTTGAAAAGTTTTTAAGCATTTCTTCACCCCTCATGCATTGCACCAATGATAAAGGGCCGGTTTCTTCTATGGAGTTTCAGGTTAGGCATTACTGTATTTTCCTAACTCATGCAGCTATACTTGGACTTTTCAGTTAGCTAAGCTAGTAAAGATACCTTTTCCTGATTTTTCAGCAATCAGTCATTTCTGAAAAAGTATTCCTTAGATGTTTAGGGTTTCTGTTTTCATCTATTATTTTGTGTGTGAGAGATACATGCAGTGAATGATGAGCATTCTGATTGCCTTGGCTGTCTGACAGATTCATTTTGCATCTCAAAATTTCAAATAACATTATGATTTGAAAGAATTTGAATCTAGGTTCAGAATGATACTTTGCATTTTAGGCCATTTTAAAGTTTTCAATACTTAAAAATTTGCTATGTAGTCAGTATGTTCACAGAAAGGCCATTTTTAGCATATAGTAGAGATACAAAAATATATACTGAAAGACTTAACTAGATTCAATGGAGGACAATACTATTTAGCAATAACTTCAAGACAAATTTTTCAATTAATCTCAGTGCTAAATGGCCTGAATAATTAAATGTAAAATGACCTCATTAAAGTGATATGACTAAAAGTGGTCATTCTTTCGTCAACCATTTTGTCAATGGTTCCATTTAATGAAAATGTTCTTACTCAATAAGCCATGTGGAGTTCCTGGTGTTTTCATTCATATGCGTTAAAATGGTAGATCCACTGAACTCTTTTTGTCTACATATTTTTTCAGCCTAGAACATCCAGGCACTACCTATATGCAATATATGAACGATAAACATTTTTTTTCCATTTAAAATAAAAAATAATTCAGACAAGTAATAAATGCTTAACCTTTGGTAAACATTTTCCAAAATAGCTTTTAACTAAAGAGAAAACACCTCACAGGCAAGTTTCATACATTTTGAATATTCTGTTGCTTTCAAAATAGAGTCAATCAGTTCCATTTAATAGCTGAATTTTATTCTATATATAGCAGTGCCTGATCATTTTGCTGTATGCTTCTGTCTCTTTTTTTAAAACCTCTTCCTCTAATAGCCTTTGAAGTTTCCTTATAGAACTTTTTGTTCTTTTCCTTTCTTTCTACTGTAGTTCCAACACATACTCAGGCTGTAAAGGGAACATCTATTTATGATCTCTTTAGCGCCTAAGGATATGTATTCTTGTTTGGGTCAGTGCTGAATGACATAGCTTCTTCTTTAATCAACCATTACAAAGCTTGGAAAAACACTGCTGATAGCATCTGAGACTTCATGTATTTATCTATAGTAATCTCTGAAAATTGCTTCTTCCAAATCATCAGTCCTTTGTACTGCTGCTGAAAGGTATATAGTGGAGATTGTTTCTTGAATATGCAATTAAATATTTAACACAAGGCAGCTTAGTGTCTCTGTTAAAGGGCTTTATTCTGTGACAAATCTATACATTACATCTTTCTTGTGAGTGTGAAAGTGCTTTCAAATAGCAAGATGTACTCTCTAGTCTGTTCTTGTTTTAGTTTTTGACACACTTGTGGTAGCTGGAGGGTTAACCTACACTCTCTGGGGACACCTGCTTCTGGCTGTGAAACACCGTTACCCTTCCAAAGATTATCTGGTGTGGCACCCCCCAAAGTGGAGCACCATAGAGGAGGGCATTAAATGCTTAAGGGAGATGGCTGTTGGAGAAATAATTTACGGGAATGGCCAGACCCCTGTGGACCCTGATGAGGTGCAATGTCAGAGGGCTCTGCTAAAGAAGCTCTTTCAGTGTGCCCCTCCTACATACGCCCACACTCTGGGAGGAAGGATCTTGGGAGGAGACAGTATAAACCCCCCAGCTGTCAATGAATTTACCAACTGGATGAGGCAATTCGAGGACGGTGTGTCACACAAAGCACAGGTCTCAACTGTGGAGCAGCTGGTGGAGGATATGCAGGAGATGAAGGCATCAGTGTCTGACTCGCAGAGGAGGTCTAACAACTCTTCTGAATGGACCCATGTCTCAGCCATTAGGAATAGATGTCCTCCTAGGACACGAGGGTCCTTGTGGCAAACTCTGTGTGACAATGGTGAGAATATGCACAGGTGGCATGGCGAGCCCACCTCTTCTCTCTGGGCAAGAGTATGGGAACTGGAACATGGCAACAGTAGGGATAATTTTTCCAGAAGAGTTGCTGCCTCAGTTTCCCAAAGAAACGGCTCTTCCGTAATGGAAGTTGTGCTCAGCGTTAGAGAGGCTCTGTCTCCAGCCAGGAGGAGGCAAGGGATAATAGAGTATATTGGGATGTATAGGTTTGATGGCCTGGTACACTAAAAGAAAAGTACCAGGCCTTGGTTGACACGGGTGCACAATGCACCTTGATCCCTTCGGATCATAGAGGTGAAGAACCCATAACAATTTCCAGAGTTACAGGAGGGTTACAAAATTTGACTATAGTGGAGGCAGAAATAAGCCTGACCGGGAAAGAGTGGGAAGAACGCCCTGCAGTGACCGGCCCCAATGCTCCTACCATCCTTGGCATTGACTTTCTGCAGAGGGGGTACTTTAAGGACCCGAAAGGGAATAAACGAGCTTTTGGGGTAGTAGCTGTGGAGACCGAAAGCAGAGACCAGCTGTCTACCATGCCCAACCTTTCAGATGACCCTTCCATAGTGGGCCTGCTGAGGGTAGAGGATCTGAAGGTACCTATTGCTTCTTGTGTAGTTCATTGTAGGCACTACTGGACCAAGAGAGACTCCCTGCTCCCCATACATCAGCTGATCCGTCAACTACAGAATCAAGGAGTAATCAGCAAGACTTACTCGCTCTTCAACAGTCCGACATGGCCACTGTGGAAGCCGAGTGGGGAATGAAGATTGACAGTAGAGTATCGTGGACTGAACAAAGTTAT
>WEIS01018800.1:12055-29188 GCA_013389965.1 Todus mexicanus | reverse complement strand
CCTGATCCAAGTGCTGAGACTATTATAGCGGAAGAGCTTTTAATTTTTCACTTTTGGCTTGGCAAACTTGTTCAGCATAGGATACTTCCATCAGCCCCTAAGGAAAGGAAAGAATGAGCAGAGCAGAGTGGTAAGTGGCCTGTGCTCCGATCAAAAGCAGTAACGTATAGTGCCAAAATCTCCCCGCTTTTTAAACACGGTTCTGATGGATGTGAATACTCCTGCCCTCCCATGTATGTCAGCTGTGACACTAAATAGAGAAAGCATCTCAGCATATCGGATCCTGATGTATAAATTCTCATTTGGTTTGAAAGAATGTCTGGAGATGAAGTGTGACTCTTGACTGCACACTGTGATTTGAGCTTCCCTGCAAAGTATTCATTCCCACCTGATGTACTGCACTGCATTGCACAACTTCAGATACTATTCTGGAAAATTAATAAATAGAGATCATATTTTCTACCGGTTAAAAACCAAAAAAGAGCACAATCCGAGCAATTCAAGCAATTGCATATTCAGTACAGATGCCACTACATAGCAGGCTTCACAGCTTGAAAATTCAGTATGCTTTGCTTTTGTTCTTAATAATTTTGGTATAATACTTCCATTCAGTCTCTTTCCAATTAAAAGAATTTGTGACATTCGGGCAGACAGAATATTACCTGGGACTTTATGAAAGATATAGGATCCACTGAAGTTCATCCTCTGGTTACCCAAAAATGACAGAAAATATAGATCTGAAAACATAGGAGAGAAAACTAACAGGTAACAATAATTTGAATTTTAAAATTAATGATTTGCATCTAGGATGAACAGTATGTGTCCACTAGAATATAATATTGCACTAGCCTTTTGTTACGATTTTCTTTTTGTAATACTTTCAGGTGAATGTCTTATGGCTAAGATCTGGTGTCTCTCTTGCTACACAGTTTGGATGTGGGGCAGAAAATATGAATGTGCAGTGGGACAAATTATCAAAGTACCTATGTTGGAATCACACCATTGGAGGCACCTTGACAAAAGTCCCTTTACTGCTGAGACCTGCCATGTACTCTGTGGACCAGGGATTAATTCTGTCCTTGTTGCAATATCTCACCGACTGGAAAGATCACATTCTTCTTGATCACAAAATGCATGTGTTCATTGTACCTGTGGTAGAGAAGCAGTTAAATTTACTATCACTCTGTCTTTCAGGTTAGTAGTTCTTTAGGGTAGGGTGGAAAAATCCCTATCCACTCTGCCTCCCTGCCTTTGTATTTCTATTAACTCCAGTAAATCAAAGTATACTTTCTTATTCCATTTTGATTGCAATAGGAGACAGGAGTGAGTTGAGGCAACGGATGAATATTTTTATGTATAATATCAAAGTTTGAAGAACAATGGAAAATGTTAATATAACTCAACAAGGACACTTTATTTAATAAAAAAACCACAAAGGAAAACACATGAAAGCAAACAGTAAATACATAAAAATCATAAAAAATAGAACAGGAAACGGGGTCATTTAAGGTGGTTCAAGCTTTGATGCGAAGCATGGACCATTTCACTCATCTCGTGTACTTAGCAAAAACATCCTTTGCCTGGGTGTTGCAAGATGGATGACTGTGAGCCTTGTTCAGGTTTGAAACAAGTCTCAGATCTCCGTAACAAAAGTGTTGCCTCTGATTTTAACAGGATTGCCTCTGATTCATGTTGCTGTGAGCAAATGGAACAATTAGCACCAGACACCTTCACCACCTCCTCTCACACAGTTCCTGATCTCGCAGACAGTTGTGACATAACTCATCTTAAGCATGAGCCCTCCACAAAAGCTGTTTTCATAACTACAGTTTTGCTTTGAACTAACTTCTGTCATCGTAGGCTGCTTCATTAATTCTGTGAGGCAGGCAACAGCTAACGTGAAAAAATTTCAGCAGCATCATTGATGTCTTATCTAGGTTACTCGCAAAATGCTCTCAGCCTTTCTCTTTCCACTGGATATTTAGGATGGTTGTAAGATAAAGTGACAAAAGAGTAAAAAGAACATATTTTAAAACCATGTAATCATAAAATTATTTCTAATAATTTCTAATTTCTAATTATAAAACTTCATATCATTATAAAGTAATAAAAATGCAATAAAATTTAGTTCTTCAAAGGATTTAAAATGTAATCGCGCCTTTTAATGTTGTAATAATTATACAATTAAAACTACAAAATCACATATAATAATTAAAACAGAATCTCCAGCCATGACAGAATCAGAGATTCTCACTGCATCAGGTTTGAAACTAAGTCTCTATATACGGAAGTCGAATATAAACTCAGGGTTCTTTAGTTGAATTGTGGCGCTTGATTTTGACTGTGCTTAGACACAGTGTAATTCAGAATGATAATTTTTGACTGACAGTGCATCCACTTGAGTTGCTAAATTTGCAATCGGCATCACTCAGCTTTCTCTGCATATGACACTAGAAGCTTGCCCCTTTATTTTTATGTATATATAGTTTTGGGGTTTTTTGCATTAGAGGACCCAAAACTGGATTGATAGATAATGTCTAGGGATGTTCCTAGATATTTGTGATATCCAACACTATATCACTTTGCTTCAGTCCCAGAATGCCTCCATTAACCAGCTCTGAGTCCGCTGCCTTCCCAGAATGTCATAGAGACAAATACATTGAAGGGCTGCAAGATGGTGAGATATTCCAGGTTTGAGCCATCAAAAAACTGCAGTCATGAAAGTTGACCCTGTCATTTTCTTATTAAATCTTTATTATTATGGAGTTTCTCTTAAAAGGTGAATTTTAACACTGAGGTGGAAGGAGAAATGTACAAAAATGTGGCTATAGGTTCTTCCTATCACCATCACAACTTCATCAACTCTCTTTGCTCGTGTCACTGTTTGGGGTCAGGGCACCCCCAAATCTGCAACAGAACACTCTCTCCCCCTCCCCACCCAAACAGGGAAGAAAGGAAATAAAGTAGAGAGACTTATCGATTAGGAAAGAAAACTAGAACAGCTTTACTAAAAAACTCAAAATAATAATAACAATAATAATGAAAAGTAAATATATACAAATACGTACAAAACCAGTATTGAAACCAACCACCCCGATGGTAAATCCATCCCTGTCCCCACTGATGCTGTGGAAGGGCCCAGCAGCAGATGGGAACCGGGAGCTGGATTCAGGGATGCGGCCCAGAACCTGGGGCCCAGCCAAGGCCTGAGCCGGGGGCTGAGACCGGGGCCGGAGGCCTCAGGGCAAAGTTGAAGCTGCCAAGGCCAAACTGAGCGAGGAAAAGTCCCAAAGCCGAGAGAGCAGCTCGAGCTCAGGGAAAACCAAAATGGTGAAAAGGCCAGGAGAGAAGGCCCAAGAGAGGGAGACCCTCGTGATCCCTCAGCTGTATACCGAATATGATGTATATGGGATGGAATCCCTCGCTGGCTAATTTAGGGTCACCTGTCCTGTTCGCTCCTTCTTGAAGGTGCAGCCTTTACTTTTCTGCACCCCCCAGCGTGGTACACAAAATCTAGCAGTGACCTTGGTTTGCATACCAATCCTTGGTACTAACTATAAACATGGAGCGTCATCACTGCTAGAAGCAGACTCTCTGCAAAAACATGCTGCTAACTTCAGACAGACTTAGATGAAAAATAAAAATCATAGAACAGAATTGTTCTGTTCTAACTCAAACCAGGACAGCTGGCTAAAAGTACCCATGCTTGCCAGGTAACACATTCAGTCCATTAATGAACCAAGCCAGAAAGAGGTAGAATTGACAGCCCAGCAAACAGAAAATTTTCAAAATCTACCTATTCTTGCATATTACTTTGACCATTGTGGGACTTGCAAGATGATTTTGTCCTTTTCATCCTCTGAACATCCAGTGACCAGTGGTGTCCCCCGGGGATCAGTATTTGGCCCAGCTCTATTCAACATCTTTGTTGACAACCTAGATGAGGGGATTGAGCCTATTATTAGTAAATTAGCGGATGACACCAAGTTGGGGAGCAGCGTCAATATTCTGGAGGGTAAGAAGACACTGCAGAGGGACCTAGACAGGCTGGGTCATTGGGCTGAGGCCTACACCTTGACCACAACAACCCCATGTATCACTACAGACTGGGGGATGAGTGGCTGGAGAGCAGCCCGGCAGAGAGGGACCTGGCAGTGCTGGTTGGCAGCGGCTGAACATGAGCCAGCTGTGCCCAGGGGGCATGGAAGGCCAACAGCATCTTGGGCTGTATCAGGAATAGTGTGGCCAGCAGGACTAGGGATGGAATTCTGCCCCTGTACTCAGCACTGGTGAGGCCTCACCTCGAGTACTGTGGGCAGTTCTGGGGCCCCTCACTTCAAGAAGGATCTTGAGGTGCTGGAGCGGGTCCAGAGGAGAGCAACCAGACTGGTGAAGGGACTGGAGGGAAAATCTTACGAGGAGACGCTGAGGGAGCTGGGGTTGTTCAGCCTGGAGAAGAGGAGACTCGGGAGACCTTATCACTCTCTACAACTACCTGAAGGGAAGTTGTAGACAGGAGGGGGATGTTCTCTTCTCCCAGGCAATTTGTGACAGGACGAGAGGGCACAGCCTGAAGCTGCACCAGGGGAGGTTTAGGTTGGACATTCGGAGACACGTCCTCACAGAAAGGGGGATAAAACACTGGAATGGACTCGCCAGGGAGGTGGTGGAATCACTGTCCCTGGAGGTGTTTAAGAAAAGACTGGATGCCACACTTAGTGGTACGGTTTAGCTGAGTGGTGGTGGTAGGTCATAGGCTGGATTCGATGACCTCAGAGGTCTTTTCCAGCCTTAATTATTCTATGATTCTAACATAAGCTCTTAATCAAACACATTATTTCCATTATGTGGTTAAATCACATTTTAACTAGCGTAATGCCTGATAAACCAAGTCTTTTTTTTCAGAGTTCCATGTAACAATTACTTACATTTAAGTAGACAAATCACTGCTGTTCCAAATAAGTGCTTACCGAAATATATCTGAGTTTTAAAGACTCTAAAAGGATGTTTAGCAACACATCTCCAACTACATAAATCCAAAGCAATCAAGAATATAGAATGGAACCAGGGCTTTTCAATTCAAATGAGCAATTTTGTCAATGCATCAATTTCAGCAAGAGAAGTTAGGACATAGATGAAAGCAGCTTTAGGGCCTGTTTAAGATGGTAAAAACTTATTTGTTCACACCTTCTTCATGCAGCCTCTGTCTAGTATTTCATCTATATTCATTTTGTGGATTTCCATAGTGTGTCACCTACTAAAGGGAGGAAAAAAAAAAAGATATGTTAAAGCACAAGGAGATGAGTTATATCTTCAAAAACCAAGAACTTCAAAGGTTGAAGATCTGTGATGACATTCTTCCAGACAGGACATGACTGTGCTTATGGATATCAGCTTTGAAGTAGTGTCTGATGGAAAGAAGAAACACAGTTATGGGTTTCATAAGGGGACAGGAACAGAATCAGAGGCTGGTTCATATAACTGTACCTCAGAAGTAAAGGGAAATAGAGGAAAGGATGGGTGAATTCACCAAAATTTCTCCAACCTTCTTGACTTAAGTGAAATTTTAATTTTTTTAATGGTTTCTCATAAACTGTAGCACAATATAGACATGCCCAAAAGGCCAAGAGATATTGTTGTGAGAAGGCATGCCAAGGAGAACCAGCCCTGAAGATGTCTAGCTGGTGAGAAAGGGTCATGGAGGAATACAATGTGTTTACATGCTATTCAGAAGTTGCAGGTGTCCCAGCCAGCATTAGAAATGAGTAGTGGGACCAATTAGAAATTAGTGGTGAGACCAATACACACTGTGGAAGACTTCCACAGATCTGTTGCAGTGTGCATGCACCTTGCCCTTCCTAGCTTCATTTAGTGACAATTAATGCATTGCAAGCGATAATATATACTGGATGCCCATCCCCTGCCTACACATTTGCAAGTTCACTCTATTCCAGCTTGAAGAGTCCTATGAATTGCCAAAAGTCATCCACAACTTTGATTACACATCCGGAAAATTGCAGCCACAGGTCTGAGTAATATGGAACACATATCACTAGTAATTTAGCTATTTCAGCTCAGGATCCTCTCAGAGCATAAATGAAAGGAATAAGACTTTTCAGAGAAGAAACTTCCCAGTCATTATGATCTTTACAGCACAGTGAAGGTTGCATTGGTCAGCTTGACAATAGGCTACCTGTATACACAAAGTGGAGAAAAAAAACACATCCTATATATCATTAACGTCTTGTACTGCACCTCCTTTACCTACTGCCTAAGAGCAGGGGGAAAAAAGGGCTATTGGAACACCACATTGATGAAATAATGTTTACTGTCCTTTGTTTAAATTCTGTCTTCTAAAGTCTCCTCGGTTGAAAGACACAGAAAGAACTCTCTTGGAAACTACGTTACTGTGAATTCTTCACCCCAGATGTATGCTTTCATTTAATGAAGGAGCTTTATTTGAGAGAATGTTTTGGGCTACAAAAGGTACAGCACCTTATGATTACAGAATCCAGCCCTAATCTCCCAATCAGCCATTCATTACCTCACACTAAAAACAAACAGAAATCCCATAGTGGGAAAGAAATCCAACTGTAATTCTGCCTGATGCATTTGTTCTCTCATTGAACCGTGAATGTGTGGGAGAGAGAGATTCAGCCTGCAGACATGCAAACATGGAGCTTTTCTCCTCACTGTGCTTGTAGCGAGGATTGTGCTGATTGTGCAGGGTGCTGAGACACACAAAGCAAAACTGGAAGAGAAGTTAGATCAACTAGTATGGTCAAGCAATTGCTGCACTGAACTGGGAATACCTACAATCTGTTTCTAGTTCTGCTAGGGATCTGCTCTGGATTTGGGCAGGACACCTCACCTCTACATGCCTTGGTTTTCATTCTGAACTCTAACCCATATTGTATTCTCACTATTTGTTCTAGTGCAGTGCTTCTCACAATGAATCTCGGCTTCAGCTGTGGCTATCAGCTACCATCATTTGTAACAGTAAATATATTCAAATAATAACATCTCAGAATGTCCACTCAAGCTCAACACTTTGTGTGTGTATGTTTATTATCACTTGGAGTGCTTGTTTCACAGGGAAAACCTATAATTCTCTGTGAAAGAAAGAATTTTGGTGTAGATGAGGTGAAATTACTCATTTGTGCTGTAGAAGCATGAGAATTAAAGCACGGCTGTTCTCTCAAAACATCTGACAGGGTACGTAAGATCTCTGAATATGTCTACAGAAAAGATTGGTAAAAAACACTCACCAAAAAAAAAAAGTATCTGCTGTTTGTACCATGTGCACCAGTCACAAGAAGGAAAAAATGCATCTGTGAATGTCACATAGAAATATTTCCTATCACTTCATCCCCAAGACAAACCCACCCACCTCCAAGCCGTCATGCCTCTGCTAGGCAGCTGGCAATCATTTCATTTGCTTCAATAACTCATCAAGGGAGCCCTGCTAACCATTCATGTACACAAGTGTTGGGCTCTTGACTCCCAAGGACACTGGCCATAAACAGGCCAGCTGATGTCAATGGCAGGCAGGTGATTGAATGTACAGGAGTCATGCTCATATGCTTAATGCTCCTCTGACATAAAGGAGTGAAGCGGTCACCACAAGACAAGGGGTGGCACAGGGATGGCCAGCAGCTTTCTGTCTTTGTATGCTTCCCACCCTATCCATACTCCTGTGCAGGACAGCAGCTTGCTGTTAAAATTAAAAGAAGACAATGTAAGCCAAAGACACCAACCCTCTTCAAATGCCAGTCTCTTTTCAGAAGAAAGTAGTGTTGGATATCATAGACAGTGGAAGCAGACCGACACTTTTTAGTCCAAAAAAGCTAAAAGTGTTTTCCGTGGTTCAGACAGGCTAGCCAGTTCTCTCTGTTCATTCACAAGAAAAAAAGAAATCAGCAAAAGCTCATTTCTCATAAATTGTAATTTTTCCAGTCAATATCTTGCTGCAAGTCTAATAATCTTGAATACATACACAAGAGGCATTTCCAGCTCAGCCAATATGATTAAGTAATAAAGTTAAGCATAAGAAGTTGTATAGTGTTCTCCATCCACTAAGAATATTGGAATATAATTAATTCTCATTTTCAGAAACTGTGGGGGTTTTATATATGCACATATATATTTTCTGAAAATAAGAAGCAACACTGTATTATATTCCAGTTACTGGAGTCTTTCTCCTTAATTGAGAAAAATGTTAGAAAACAAGCTGATACCAGCCTGCCCCGGTGGCTACTGTTTTATTTAGACACAGAGTAGTTTATTTTAATTTGTAATATTTAATGCACAGCGGGAGTTTAGAAGAGACTGCTCCATCCTTCAAAGAAATAAATGGCATGCAGCAAAAGAAACTGTTTCTATGACTGCTTTAAATCTCTTGGGAAACAATGAATTGAAAGGTACTGTTGTCCAAGCATTGATATAGATTACCAACAAAGAGCTGGCTTCAGTAGGCCACCGATTACATCAAGGCAACAGAAATGGCTATTTAAGTTCTAGTCACAACTTCACAGCATGAGCTATCTCAGTGTTATTTATTTACTCTAATATAGTTCTCAATCAAACACCTTTTACTTGTTGTATAGGTACTCATATAACTCTCCTGCATACAATTCGGCTGAATGGCCTGGAAAGACCTAACAAATAACTACAGGTCAATCATGTACTCCTGCCCTGGGGATCGTGATTTAAAAGATCAGTATCTGCTTGGACTGTAATTTTAAAAGTAGATGACACAACAATGCATGAAATGAGTTTTTAAAATGGAATGAAAAATCATTTTCCAATACACTTTAAACTGCCTTTGTTAACTCCCACACTCAGGAACTTTAATGGCACAGTGCTAAGAGGCATTTTCCTAGCTGATGCTAATCGTTATATCTTGTATTTGCTTCAACAGTGTTTATACCAGCAGTGGATCCAGCTCAGCAATTGCAGCTACAATATATTGCCCTTAAATATTTCCTCTCATTTCCTCACTCCTTATTAACATTGAAATGTTATTTATTGAAATAGGTTAAGGATTTCAAAGCTTTCATTTGATATGGGTTAACTCCATGCAAGTTGCAGTCTCCTTGGCAATATTTTTGATGTTCAACTTGCATATCAGCTTTCATGTGAGCTGGATAGCGTGCACTCAGCTCCTTGTCACTTCCAGCTCAGGAAATTAAACAAATTAGCATTATTGGATTTTTATGGCACTTTACATCTCTGCTAGATCAACTGAAGTCAAAAATAGCAAAGGCAGCATTCTCCTGAGTGAGATGTCTCCACTTGAGCCATACAAAAATATGAACTTGTAGGCACACTTTCTCTTCCATAGAGAAACTGTTAAACTGGATAGCCTCCGAGCAAGAAACTTCCCAGGATCATTTAGTGGGGACACAGAGTTTAGTTGTCTTTATAATGCCACTGACTCAGCCGTGTTTACCATTTCAGTTGCGTTCTGTACCTACTGTTTTTTGCACTTCTAGTCACTATGCAGACTGGCAGCTACCAAATAAAGCAGAATTTGGAGCACATTTCATCCTGCGTGCCAAAATGCATTGTCTTTATACAAGGAGATGGGCAGGTCTATCAGTGAAGTCCTGAATACACTACAAATGTAGTGTCAGCCACATAGATAGATGCAGGACCTCTTCCACAGAACTAATCCTATGGATTTTCAAAAACATGCTATACAAAGGCATTATACAGAGTTTCAGATAAGATCACCTCCAGTATCCAAACAAAATTCTACATACTTGAAGGATACTCTCTGACTCACCATATTTGTGCATGGTTTTCTTTCCTCTCTGCTTAGTTAGCTTTGGTTTCAGGCACTGCTTTAAGGTTGTTTGTCATTAGCTTTAAGCAAAGCTGTTTTATGACCAAACCTACTGATTCGCTCCAGCAAACCAGTGTTCTGTGGTCCCCTGTCCTGACGCAGGGATAATTCTCCCACTAAAGGCACACAGTAGAGCCACTTGACCTCTTGGAAATATCCTTCTTGATCAAAAAGGTGGACAGTCACACCCTTCATAGCTCAGAGAGAACCAAAGGCTCCTCTCAAACTCTGCTTAATCACTAGAGACCTAGTTCAAGCCCCAGAGCATGCCACAGAGATGGAGGACTAGTCTCTTTTATCCTCTCACTACAGTTTTCAGATGCTGGGGAGAGGCTTGGAACAATCAAAGCAGCAGACACTAGATTTGAGAAAAATTCATGCAGTGAAATAGGACAGACATTACTTCAATACCCTGTGAGGGTCCATTTATCTATCACAAGACTTACCTATCAGCCTGATTTTGTTGTGCTGATGCATCTGTAAATGCATCAGGTTCTTGCAGGAACCTCTCAGCTAAGTGTATCTAGAGCAGAGGAATCTCAGCATTGGTCATGCATGTTATACCAATGCTACTACTCAGGGGTACCCTTGACTCCGCCCTACAGGCCTGGCTGCCCTGCCTCCTCTCTTGTGAAGGTACCAGGTGAGCACCAGGTGTGTAGAGTGCTCCTAGACATTGCCCCTTGATGTGCCTGCTGAGATCGCTCGCAGGCAGCCCATCACCACTGCACCCACTGCCCTGGAGAGCTGCCACAGTCCAGTAGCCCCTGAAGAACAAGGGATGTTGGGAAGATGAAAGGAGGAGCAATAATCACGCTGTGTTCAGCCTCCTCCACCTAAGGAACTGAGATGGTGACTGGAAGTTTCACATCTGCCCTCAGTGAAAAATTGTCAAGATTCCACTAAGAAAACTGCATAACTCCAAACTTTCCTGAAAATTTTATAAGAGCCACACCATCCTGGATATGAACAAATCAGTCCTTTCTGCAAAATTATCTCAATGAAACCATCATCCAAGTTTTCCAGAAGGGAAATGCTGTGCAGTTGTCATCTGGTTTTGATCCTCTGCCTTGGATCCTGTCATCTGAGGGGTTGTGGCTTACTGCCTGGTGCTGGTGGGTAGCAGCAGGAGATCACTTTGCTCTAAGCCACTCTCTTGCAGGCACTGGAGAGAGGTGGGCTGGCCAATGATTTTGTCTTGGGGTAAAAGCCATGTGGTACACAGCCATACAGCTCTGGGACTCATGGTTCATGGGCCACTTCACTGTGACCATGTGTTTTGGTAGATGTAGATGTAGAAGGCTGCATTTGCTCTCCATCAAGTCTCCAAACACGTGGGTCAGGTGTTGTAATCATGTCACATGAACTCTTTTTGTACTTCAGAGACAGTGAGCCTCCTCTAAACTTTCTGAGGTTAACAGCAGATTTTCACAGACTTCGCTCTTATTTTTTTTTAACTTCCTGCTGGCATTTTAAAAACTCTGGCAACTCAGTGTCTTCAAGATACTGTTTAACAGCCTTTCACTTAACCTGTGCTCTTTCAGGGCTCTACACTGTTCATATTTCCATGCAGAGCTCTTATATGCCCTGAAGCAAACTGTAGATTATTATTCTGGTACATACATACCTCTAATGCTGAATGGTTCTTTTCACTTGTGCACACATCAACTAATCAACGTTAGGGGTCTGCAGTCATCCGCTTGAAGCCTTCTTTGCCATCATCACCACTGAGCCCTATAGATCAATAAAAAGATGATATTATTTATATAAAACCCAATAAACAAGACCTGTCTGAGGCTTACATATGGTTTCATTCATTCTAATAAAACAAGTGCATCTCTTATGAGCTTTAGCTCATCAGATTTTGTAAACTGCTTATTCACTTCAACAATCACTGACACAAGGATATTGTTGTATCCAAGCCTAGGTCAAGCAAGACTTACTTGATCTCATCCTATTTCCATAATAATTTCTGTCATTTCTCTAAGAATAAGAAGGTAAGGGCACTTTTATTGCTGCAATAAAAACAGCAAAGTGATCTTCTGATGGCACTTAATTAGATTCATTTTATCTTCTTTGACTGAGCATGACATACTGTAACCCTTATTTATGAAGTAAAAATGAATGTCTTATGGTTCCTAACACAATTGAAGAAGAAATTACCATGGTATTCAGCTTAATCTGTGTTTGTATCCGACATAAATGATCTTTAGATAAATTACAGGAAATTATTTTCTACTCCTGGTAACCATAACAACAGATGAGAATTGGTCCTAGTTCAACTTACTGACAGTTCCTGAACTCTTCCATAATGTGTAATAAAAATTATAAGACAAAAGCAATCCACAGGCTTTCATTTTTGCTTGTACAGGAACAAATTGTGAAGCACTGAAAAGTAATTTTTTGCTAAAGTTAAGCTTCAGTCTTTCAGCTCTCCATCAGATGTAGGGTGAAACACATTTCTGTTCCAAAGTGCAATGGTGTACAGATCACATAATGGATCTCTCCAGGGAAGGGACACATGGCAAAGCTTAACAAAAATGATACCTCCATGAATTGTGTGGAAATGAACAAATTATTAGTTTAACTGGACAGGATTTTAGAAAATACTGTAGAACTAAGCAATCCATACAAATATCTTTGAAGCAAGACAGTAGGAACAGATAGTGAATACATAACCATGGCTAGCAGATACTAAAAGAAAGGATCTGAAAAGGTTGGAAGCTCTAAAGAAGTTAAGTTGAGCAGGGTAGGTCACTGCAACAAGTGAGTTTTCAAAATTGGAAAAGAACCATCAATGCACAGGGAGTACAGATAGTAGTTCTGAAGAAATTCTGAGCTTTTAATTAAACAAGTCTTTAAGTATCATACAGTCATCAGATAATTTGGATTAGTAAAGATCTCAGAAGATCCCTAGTCCAACATAATGCTCAAAGCAGGGTCTGCTTTGAGCTCAGATAAGGCTGCTGAAGGCTTTATCCAGTGGAATCTTGAAAATCCCCAAGGATGTAGATAGCAAAACCTCTGTGAGAAGCCTGCTCTACACCTTGACTCTCCTCATGGTGAAAAAAATGTCTCCTTATATGCAATCTGAATATCTGTTTCATGTTATGCTTGTTGGTTTTTTTTGTTCTCCCACTATGCTCCACTATGCAAACCCTGGCTGTCCTGGGTTCAGCTGGGCTGGGCTAGTTACCACAAACAGCTGCTGGCCTAATGAGCTGGGGAGGGGCTGCAGCTGGGAAGGGCCACAGTTATGGTAAACAACCCAACCAGCCAATGAGACATTTGATACCAGATACATCTTGCGCCTACATAAGGGAATAGCTGGCCTGAGGATGTGCTTGTTTGCAACCAGTTTCAGTGGGGGTGTGAGTCTGTGTCTAGTACAAAGACAGATCTGTGTTTTGGGTAGAGGTAAGTCTTGTGGCTGTGATTACTTGCTTTTTGTATTAATTTGTTAGCATTACTGTTGTTTTTCTTCTCTGTGTTGTTCTACTAAACTGTCATTGTCTCAACCCAGGGAGTCTCAACTTTTTTTTTTTTTTCTTCCTGATTTTCCTTCCCATCCCACAGCATGGAGGGTGGAAAGGGTGGGGGAAGTTCTGTGTGAACAGCTGTGTGGTGTTTAACAGCTAGCAGAAGATAAAAACCATGACACGAGCTCTTGTCTTTTCAATAATCTCTTCCTAGGGACTTGAGGGTTGCTACAGGTCACACTGAAACCACATCTTGTCCAGGCTGAACAAGTTCAGGTCTATCAGTATCTCCTCACAGGGTAAATATTCCAGCCCAGAGCATCCTGCTGTCTCTCTGCTGAGTGTGATCAGTTTGGCAATGACTTGTTCATATTTGGGTCCTGAGACTAGATAAAGCATCTAGATGTGATTTAGCAAGTGCCGAAACAAATGGAAAATCACTTTGCTTGATCTCTTATATGTTCTCTTGATACAGCCCTGGATGCTGTTGGCTGTCTTGCTGCTACCTAAGCATATGGCTGGCTCCTGAGTCTATGAAGATGTCCATTTCAATTGAGCTGCTCACCAGTCAGTCCCCAGGTAAACCATCACTGAAGATTAGTCTTCCACAAGGGCAAGACCCATGTGCTTTGAAGCTCAAGTAGCAAAAAGCAAGGTGTCTCCTGAACTGTGACAGACCATTATGGCCTTGACTATAGAAATAGCGAGATCGAAGACAGGATCTTCCCCTATTTTTTTTTTTTATTTTATTTTTTATTTTTTTTTTTTGCAGTTAGCTGTAAGCAGGGCATCTGTGTGATACAATGTAAAAACTTCCTGGGTAAGGTTGGCCCTGTGTCAGCTTCCAAGTATATGTCCCACCATCTACTAAACCTAAGTTAAGTCTTAAAAAGAAGTGACAAAAAAGTCTGGGAAACAGTTGACTGATGTATGCTGCATCAGAACGTGCCTGCACTCATTTTTTCCTCATTTTTCTTCTCATTCTTTCTGTATAACTTCAATATGATGTTTCATGCAAGATAAGGGAAAAGGTGGTTTCACATTTGTCTTTCCCCAGTGTGCAGATTGACCAAAGATTGCCTCTAGGACTGACTGCACCTGGCTAAACAACACTCTCGGTTGTTTTGGAGTTCGTAGCCCATTTTCTACCTTTCTGTTAACAGCATGTTGTTAGAGCACAGGGTGTTACAGTCACCTTCATTCCTTTCTGCAAGACTAGTCATCCATTTTTTTTTAAATTCACCTTCAGTCCAGCATTTCTGTTGGACTTGGCAATGGTGTAATTCTGCCAGAGCATTAATCTACTCAGCCTTATGAAAATCAAAACCACAAATGAGCTCTCAGACAAGAGATACCTGACAGTACCCATGAGTTTTGGCAGAAGAGGAGATGATGGCAAGAAGTTAAAAACTGCTGTTTGCCTTTGACTGCAGCAATTTTAAGATGGGGAGGAACATTTTTAAAAAACAGAGTAAACAGCAGAAAAAGGGCAAAGCTGTTTTGGAGGACCCTTGATCAGAATAATTTTCTGCTCAGCACATGCTGGATTCATTTAATCACACATGTTGATACAGAATGATGGGGAGTGCAGCAGCCTTTGGACATGCAAGCTAACAAGTGCTAGAGATAAGAACCAATTCTCTCAGCCAGAAGAGTTGTGTTTTCATGCATCCACAGGATATGTTTAGAGATTATAGTGAACAAAATCAAGAACAACTCCTACCTGAACTACACTTCAAGGTTAAAATGGTGCATTGATGTAAGAGCATGCTGCCAAGGCTGAGTGAGTGAGCGAGCCTCTGCTATAACCAAAATTGGCAGATTAGAACAAGTCCAGTTAGAAGTGCTATGGTTACATGGAAAAATACCTTCTTTCTACTGAATCCTATGAAAATCTTAAAACTCAGGGGCATTTCCTAAGCTGTTCCAATTAGGAGAAAATTAAAAAGACAACTGACCAGTATGGGGCAGCCAGTAAGTTGAAGCAGGTTCAAGAACTCTTGGCTGTGGTATGAGACAGGACAGGTAAGTCACACCAACTTGTGTGTTTAAGGGACTATAGGAAGCTTTATTTTGATTGCAGATTGTAGACTACAAAATGAATGCCTACTGCTTGAGCCAGCAGGTCAGAACAGATCAGAAAGATGGCAGCATGACAAATTATTTGAATTTGGGGTGCCCTAACATAAAATTGGCAGTTAGATCACAAAGAACACTGGATGTATTCCACTTTCTCATGTGTTCTGCTCCTGTGAGGGAAATGTATAGCAGGCCACTTAAATAAGGACAGCCCCTTCAAGTTACTCATTTACACCAGCCAGGGACCTAATGCATGATTCCTGAAAGTCAGTAAAGCTAGGTCACTTTACATCAGTTTATATCAGACCATTTGCAATTATTTCTTCCCTTTTTGAAAAAAACATGTTACAGATAATAATAAAATTACACAGCAATTAAGTAGTGAGTCATTACACCCAGTGGAAGCAATTCAGTAGGTAGTGAGGCAACATCCATCCTGCAGTGATTAATTACTTGGCTTAAGAAACAGATCTTTTTCCATGAAAGCATCTGAAGGTCACTGCATTTAGTTGGAGTATGTCTAAAGCCGGCAGATCAACACACACAACAGTACAGCCTGCATATACATCTTTTCCCTGCACAACAAATGGTAGACCATTGCTGTGAGAACAGAAGTAGGTTCAGCTAACATAGTAAACAGGTTCACCCTCCCTTATGCAGTTCCACTGAACAAATTCAAAACCCATTAATAACAGGTTATTTTATACAAGTGATCTGGCTCAGTCCTTGTACCTGCCAATGAGAAAAAGGTTTGAAGATCTTAGTGTTGTTAAAGAAACTAGTATGTTTGGAGGTAAAAAGTTGAAGTCTCTAACTTTTCCGACATACAAGTAGAAGCAGCAGCGATATCACACTTCAAAAATTAAGACAGGAAATTCTTGATGATGGCAACACCATTTCATGATTTGTAAGAACAGTTGCATTCCGCTCTAATTTCCCAACTGAATAGCAGATGCTCTTCAGTAAAAAGCTGTTATCATTTTATCTGTTTTACAATATGTCATGTATATTTTGCCAATCATATTTTGGCTCCCATCACAGTGTCTGCTCTAATGCAATTGTAAGCTTGTTTAATCAGTTCAGCATAATCTGGTGCTTTCAACACTGAACATGCACACACATGCAGATCATACATTGTCCATGATATTCCCTTTTGCCTTGTAAAACAGAGATGCATCACTCAAACCATTTTTTAGGCAGAAGCCACCTTTGAAGGTCTGTGTGCAGTTCTGCTTAAAATGGACGGTACAATATGCTGCATAGCTTTTTACCTAGCTGAGCAACTATTCATTAAAAAACAAGGCCTTAATTGGTGTTGCCTCACATTTGTTTTAAAGCAGATTATTAAGTTACACATAGCATGCTGCACACAGCTCTTTTGTAGTTCAAAACTGTGAATCAAAAAAAGCTACTTAAACTTTGTACCTGTGCAAATAAAGACTTTCATCTTCACAAGCTTAACAATTTATCCTCTGAAAACTCATCCATCAATCCGTAGACTTATTTCCCTTGAAAGTACCTGCTATTTGTTTGTTCTGTTGCAAGCTCTGGTTATTTCCAAGGCTGCTGACACCAACTTACATGAAAATTTCACCTATCTATTTACAAAGAGGCACATCCAGCTTGAGCCGAGTTTGTTCTGTGGTACAGAAATGTTACAGAACATGGCAGGTGAGTTTTATGCCTTCTCAGCTATTGCTTCTTTTGCTGTCACCCTCTGGTGTTTGT